>JBBPCX010071385.1:0-10061 GCA_037974365.1 Hydrocynus forskahlii
AAGTACAAAAAGCCTGACTAAACAAGTATGTTTTCAGCCTGGACTTAAAAACTGAGACTGTGTCTGAGTCCTGAATGCTGTTTGGCACAGTACTCCCAGGGACCTCAGGTGCTGTGCTGCCCAGCTGTGCTGGAGTTCTACATCTGACCTTCAACAAGAGTCTGAAACTGCAGAAGGTCCCGGCACTCTGGAAGACACCCTGCCTGGTTCATGTCCCCAAAAAGACCAACCCGTCGACCCCCAGCGACTACTGGTCAAACAACATAGACGTTGTCTTCAAGAAAGGGCACCTACACCTACTGAGGAGGCTCAGGTCTATCAATGTTTGTAGGACAATGTTGACTATGTTCTATCACTCTGTGATAGAGAGGGTGTTGGTTTTTTTTGCAGCTGTGTGCTGGGGCAGTGTGGTGAAGGGAGTTGATGCAAAAAGGCTGAACAAGCGGAGATAAGGCTGGTTCTGTGTGGTAAAGGAGAACAGAGGAGGGGGTAGTTGGGGGACAAGCTCATCAATGTCACATGTATAGGATTCATTGTTGCCAGGATAAAGTTTAGTAACTTTTGTAAAGTTCATCTTGGTCACTTGAAACTTGTAAATTTGGATTCGTGGTGAACAGTGCTTTAAAAAGAGACCAAATAAGCTATAAAGGTTTAGTAGGCTCTCTCAGTTGTGAGTTAATTTGCCACTCTGAGCTTTACTCTCACCTTATTCACAAATAAGCTTCCCAAATGCATGAACCATGATTGTCATCCTGTCTCCTTTGGAAATTTACTTATTCTCAATATCATATATGTAAGCTTTTGGTTTAAAATGGATGAAATCTCTGTTCTCTTTGTTTCATAAATATCTCTGCCTTCTTTGATCTCTCAGGCTGGCCACATGGCTGTGGGTGATGATTTATGGCCTTTGGTAGGCCAGACTGAAATTGTAATAAGCATATTGTATTTAACATCCCATGGCAATGTTTTGGGGTGACACAGGTGTTTCAGACAAAAAGGTTGTACTTCCCTGAGTGATTTAAAATCAAGAATGACATATTTAGCTTTGACCGTTTTGGAGATATAATTCAACTCCACCTCAGATGATAAGACGCTTGAAAATACTGGGTTACCTTGACTTATAAGTGGAATGGGTTTAGAAACAAACGATAAGAACTTGACCCATAGGTAGGATACATTTAGAACCCAGCAAGGTGCTTTCTTATACATAGATCTTACAACACGTAGTTCTTTTCCTCTGAACACAGAACTATTTTAGTTGTACTATTTAACAGAGACAGATTTACATAGGACTTGAGAAAAAAAACACATTTACACTTCTTATAACTTTTGGCACATTGCAAGAACATATACTTGGCCACTTTGAGGCTGGTTCTTGGGAAATTGGCATTCTTTCGCATGAATGTGTGAGTGTCACAGGGAACGGAAGGGGTGCAGGGAGTGTATCTGGAGTGAGACCTTTTTTTGTTCAAGAGGGGTGAGCTAAAGTTCATCTTGATAGTCTGCTCAGTCCTTGCCTATCTTAAGCTTGTAAGTCATAAAAAGATGTTCCATTTGCCTGTGGCGAAATGCATGCATCCTTGGTTCAACAGTGAGACATTTGTTCTGAGTTCAGTTTTGGCCCTCAGAAAGGGGAGAGTTGGTTGTGAGTGAGCGTCGGATCCTAGACCTTACAGTTGCTATAGGACTTTGTGATAGAATGTTGTAAGGATTTGGTACCGTTGGGGCCCGTGGCTGTACAGCTGAATTTACTGCTTGCAAGTCTTGAACAAATCGCCATTCCGTGGGTTGTCCTTTGTCCTTTATCTTCTTGACCGGGAACAAAGGAGTTCTCACTGGCAAGTCCGGACAATCAATAATCACCCCTCTTGCTTTTAGGGCCTCAAAAACTGGCCTGATGCCCTCAATAGCCTCAGGTTTGAGAGGATATTGGGCTCTATGTGGTCTGAAATCACACTTTGGAGTGATAACCACTTGTTCACAGCCTAGTATTAACCTCACATCATTTTTGTCCTCAGCCCAAAGATTAGGTGGTAGCTCAGCTCCTGCTCCAATGGACGTAACTGTACGCCTCTGTGTGGCGGGAAAAGAACAGATAGAAGATTTCGTCAGAACAGAATAAGTGGCCCCAGAGTCAACTAGGACCTGTAGCTCCTGGCCAGAAACACATACAGACAAATTAGGCAAGATTTTGAACAGTTCACTAGGAAGCATGGAATAACTAATGTTAGAGATAGGAAAAGGAGTTCATGACCTGTTTTCAGATGCTCCCCTCAGTCCCCCTATTGGAAACCCTCCTGGTATTCGTTCTTGTAGGCACTCATTCTTGTAGGCACTCAGTCTACAAGTTCTTGTAGGCACTCAGTCCATGGCACTCATCCTTCCAATGATCAAGGCTGCCACACAAGTGATACCCACCAGTATTCGCGAATGCTCTATCAGGCCCTTGCCAGTTTCCTCAACCGAATCCTCTTCCTCCACTGCGCCCTCCTCGGGCCTTTTGTCCACCCCGTCCTCTGCCTCTTCCTCTTCCATACTGGTCAGTTTGCACTTTCATCAAACTCAGCACAAGATTGTCCATGGTGTTCTTGGACTTTTCTTCCTTATCATTTTTCTTCTTTTGTTGTTGTTCTTCACAGTGTTCCATGGCGCTTGATATCAGCCAAGCGTTCTGTCTTCCATCCCACGCAGGTTTGTTCTACTGCCTTCCGGATCTCATCTCTGAGTCCATTCAGGAAATTGTATCTGAGATGTGACTCCCATGTACCACATTCATCCCCCAGGTTCACTGGCTTCTCGATTCCAGAACACAGGTTGAATACGTGGTACAGTCTGCTGTAGAATTCGGGCACAGTCTCTTTTGCGCCCTGCTAATAATCTCCAATTTTCCCAGTATTTACAACAGCCAGGAATTCTTTGTGCAGTGCAGCTTGCAAACTCAGTAATGTTTCTCTGTATGATGCGTTATCCCGTGTTCCCATTCAACATGCTTCACTCGTACGTTCATTCGCTCGCTTGTCAGTGTCCCTGCCACCTTCATCCAGCCTCCCGGACCCAAGTGCATGAGCAGGAGATGGCGAAGTTCGGACACAGTGGGGTGGTATTCCTGGCAAAAAGTTGACAGGAAATCTCCGAAGTTCTTTCCCCCCACATCTGTCACCTTTGGTAGAAATTTCAGTGCTACTCTCATTTCTTGTTCAGTCCATGGTCTGTACACCAACATGGGTTCATCCGGTCCACAAACTTCAATCATGGGCAGTGCCTTGTTTTTGCACTCATAGATCTGGTCGTTGCTGCTAAGGGAATCGCCTTACTTCCGCGTTTACCTCCTTGTTTATCTCCTCTCGGAGTAGAGTACTTTCCTCAACCATCATCGTACTAGGCCTGCTTCGTGACCTCTGTCCACTTTCCAAAATGCTGTTCCTCAATGCCTCAATGGTCTTTTCCAGTCTGTTTGCTGAATCCAGAGTCCATTTAGCATCCTGTTCTCTTAAGTTCTGCATTTCTTCAATAAGTCCCTCATTCCTCCGTTCTTTTTCCAGCTTCATCGCAGAATACTTGACTTCTGTTTTTTCTTCATAAGCAGAACCTTGCAGGGCCGGGGTCTCGCCGGAGTCTTTTACCACGTTTGTTCATGCGTCATCTTCTTGGGGCAGTGGAGCGGTTGCTGTTCCAGATGTACTTGGTCCGGCCTGTTGCTCGATGCATTGCGGGAGATCTTCTTCACGAGATGCCTCAGCTGGTGCAGCACGTCATCTGGGTGGGGCGGAATCCAGGTCAGTCCTCTGAAGTAGAGCCATGGTCATACTCGGAATAAGAGAAGAATCAGTTTGTGTTTCAACGGCACTATGATATGACGGTGGTGCGGTTGGTGCATTTGGAAGTGGGCAATGTGAATGATGCTCATGGTCTATTGTTAATCTAGTAATTTTCTTATTATTCTGTAAATTTTCATGCCTGTGTGCTTCTTCAATCCATGCCTTAAAAACTGCATCTTCTTCAGCCTCCTGTTCTAATGTTTTTACAGTAATTGTCTTGCCCTTCCTTCTGCCTTCCCGTTCCTCGTCAATTTTCCCTTTCAGTTCTTCTAAATATTTTACACTGATGGTTCCCCCACTTGGGAAATCATACTTTTTTATCCAGTCATTCAAAACTCTTACATTTACTGCTTTTTCACCATACTGATCTTTCATCAGTTTAAATTTAGTACCAGTGAATATCCCAGTTTTCTCAGTCATGGAAGAATTTGCCCCCATGGTACCCTTTTACCTTTTACCTTTATACCTTTTCCTTAGAGGACTTTTTCATTCTTAGGGCCCCCGCAGAATGGAACTTTTTATGTCCCAAGTTCCCCGGGACTGGCCTGTCCCCTCCTGGAGGCTTCCGTGCGTAACTCTTCCAACCTAAGGCCACTTACTACGGGTAGGCGATACTGCCCACGGCCTCTGACCCGGCCTTGTTTGAGGTTCGTGTGTAACCCTTCCAACCTCCCGGCCTTTACTGCGGGTAGGCGATACTGCCTACGACCTCAAACGTACCCCTGGGTCTCTTGTTCGATGACTGAGGAAGCTTGGGAGAGAGGAAAGAAAAAAAAGAAAAAAAAAAACCAAAATTTCCTTATTTCCTTTGTATGTTCAAATAAACTCTCTACTGACCTTGACTTCCCACTTTTGTATTCTAAAGTTCTGGATTCCAGTGGTGGCGACCTCGCAGACTCGAACACCAAGTCCCTTTCTCAGAACGTGCAGTTTTCTTCCTGAGGTGATCAGCCCTTGGTCGTTTGGTCCAACGAAGATCAAACGCATGGAATCCTGTTCCGTTATGCCAAATGTGGTGGCCAAAATTTACCGTACTCTCATGGAATTCAAGACTCAAGATCAGAGAGAGATTAAAAAATCAGGCAAAGTTTATTATGTTGCCAGCAACAGAGCGATCTGTACTCAGAGCACCAGTTTGGTACATCTGACAGGGATGGCTGCTTACAGACAAGACACATGGGTTTTTATTCTCTCTGCATCCCAAAAGTCTCCTAAGGGTCATGCTATCCCCCTGTATGGTTTCCAAGAAGTAGCCTTTTCTTACTTCTGCTTTTGCTATTTCTAATCCTGCAACGTGCACACAAACTAGGCAGAAAGACAAAATGTACAGACAGTACTTGTCCCCAGACATCTCATCATCCCTTTGTCATATCATATCATATCATAATCATATAATTATACACAGATTGGAAAAACCCTAACACCCTGGTTAACTAAAAAATATCGTATAATGACATAATCATCTAATTATATACAGACTGGAAAGACCCTAACACCCTGGTTAACTAAAAAATATCGTATCATGTCATAATCATTATTTATACACAGATTGGAAAAACCCTAAACCCCTTACCAGCATTTTGTAAAAGATTATTCCAAGATCGTCAGGCCTCTCAGTGACCTTACTGTGGGAGCCCCCCCTCTCAGAAAACACTGCCAGAAAGAGGGAGAGAGAACCACTAAGTATTTTGAACCAAAGGAGTCGTTTGGAGAGAGATGGACTTCAGAATGCCAGAGAGCATTTAATGAGATCATCAGTAACCTCACTGCAGCCCCTGTGTTGGGATTTGAAGAACCCGAAACTTCCATACATCCTCCACACAGATGCTAGCACGACGGGACTTGGAGCAGCTTTATATCAAGAACAGGTTGGACATATGAGAGTATTGCATTTGCAAGCCATGGGCTGACAAAAGTGAGGCAAAATACCCTGGTCATACCCTAGAGTTCCTGGCCCTAAAGTGGGCAGTCACAACCAAATTCAGTGATTATTGTAACCCCCTAACGTATATTTAGGAGGGTCCGACAGTAACCCCTTAACGTATATTTTGACTTCTGCTAAGCTGGATGCCACAAGCTACAGGTGGTTGTCCGCCTTATCAACATATAGCTTCAAACTCCAATACAAAGCTGGAACTCAAAATCAAGATGCAGATGGGCTCACGCGACACCCACACAGAGTGCTCCAGGATGATTTTGTATCCAGAAAAGAAAGTGAGAGAATTAAACAGTTCACTCTGCATTACCTGAAGGATCAGGAAGCTGAGGAAGTTGTTCTCCCCAAAGCAATAAAAGCCATCTGTGAAAGGCACAATGTTCATTGGTCTCAAACAAACACCAAGTCTTCTGAATCACCAGTCACTCTTGTGGAAACTCTTGCTATTCACCTTGATGTTATACCAAACAGCTTCCAGGAGGAAGATGATCATGGACTCAGAGACAAACAAAGATCTGATTCTAATCTTAGAACAGTAGTTGAACATTTGGAGTCAGGAGACATGCCTTCTCCGTCTTTGCGATGAGAACTCCCAGAATTAGCCTTGTGGCTCAGAGCATGGAAACGATTTGAATTAATAGATGGCGTGTTGTACCGAACCTGACAGGACATTGGACAGGTCACGCCCCAGTTGGCACTGCCAGTTGAGCTGAGAGCTACAGTATTCAAAAGCTTACACAATGACCTAGGTCATCTCACCTTAAAGCGGACTCTTGATCTTTTGAGGTCCCAATTTTATTGGCTTAGGATGTCCACAGACATAGAGCAGAGAATCAAGACCTGTGAATGCTGTGTGCAGAGAAAGACCATGCCAGAGAGAGTGGCCCCCATCCAGTAACACAAGAGACATACTCGTGCTAAGAGACCACTTTACAAAGTACACCATAGCTATACTGACTCGAAATCAGAAGGCACAAACTGTGGCTAAGTGTCTCTGGGAGGACTTCATGGTGCATTATGAGTTTCCTGAAAAACTTTTGAGTGACTAGGGCCATCAAATCTTGGACCATCAAAAAGTTATGCTGCATGGCTGGTGTCCAGAAGGTGAGGACCACACCATGTCACCCAAGGGGTCACCCAGTAGAGAGGTTTAATCGGACCCTCCTACAGTTTTCCACTCTGGAAAACAAGGATATGTCTTGCTGGCGACAGTTTGTAAGACCTACAGTTGTACGCAGAATTATGTGACGGGGTTCACCCCCTATGAATTGATGTTTGGCAGACATCCATGCTTACCTGTTGATCTGGCTTTTGGTCTGCCTGTCAACAGCCCACTAAAGTTACATTCCTAGTATGTGCAGGAGAGGAAAGCTACAAAATGCCATTGGACCATCTAATCACAGACCCAGAACCAGAAGGCAGACTAACTGCAATATTACAGATGGGTCTGAGATACCAGAATACCATTCTGACTCAGAAGATGAGGACTGTGTTGGTTACTGGGCAATTATCAAGTAAAAACTTGCTTGAAACTAGGATTATGACCCAGTTGGAACCAGTACCTTTCCCAAGGAAGGCAGCTAGCAGAAACACAAAGAGATGTGGGTCCTCCAGTTGATGTGCATTTGGCTCCTGCCAACTCGGAAGGAAAGACAAGACAATTTAAGAGAAAAATGTGCTCTGATGGAGTGACCACTGAGAAATACCCTGGTGAGCTCACTCTATAGGAAGCTGGGGACCAGAGGTCAGTAACTCTTACCCCACTTGAGGCCCCACTGAGAGATGATTCCTCAGCTTAGCCCAAATGAACTTGAGGGTTTGCTCATAGAAAAAAGAGACTCATCAGATCCTAAAAGGTTCCAAGATCAAGAGATTCTGTTTACCTCACACCAACTAGAGTGCCTTTTGGGAGGTCCCCAGAACCCCCTTCTGACAATGCCGGAAAAGGGGATGTATGCTTACCTGTTTCCCCAAGTAGGGTGGATACCTTTCTTGATGAGCCCAGTATCATGGACCAGAACCTTTCTGGTTTCGCAAGTCTGTCATCTAATGACAAATGCAGGGATGAGAGATCCCTTATCACTGCACCTGGTCAAGAAGTACCAGTGGAAAAGAGCCATGACTATGCAGGTGATGAGCTTGGGGATGCAAGAACATTACCTCCGACATGCACACAAGAAGCTGAAAGTGAAACTGTTCCTAGGTGTCTCTGAGGCACAGAGCACTACCAGAAAGGTTGCACTACAGTCAGTTAGGAAACCCTTTACTCTCTATAGCCCAATCACTTTTTCAAGGGTTGAATGTAGCTTTTGTAGATGCCCTAGAGTACTACAACTGATGTTCCTACTGTAACTCCTAAGGTGAAATTTAGGCAGTCATGTGGGTGTAACAGGACATACACACTTTTGAGCAGGGAGGGTGTAGCCCATGGGACTATATCTTAAATACTATATCTTAAAGACATTAAATAAAATAAATAAGAAAATATCTTGGGAAATTCATATTTTTCATGTAAGGAATGAGTAAAAATGCATTAATGAAACAGACTAGAACGCAGAGGGTTAAATATATGTACTTTAAAAAAGGGCTGTCTTTTAATGAGAGTGAGCATGGTACTAGAGCAGATTCACATGCTGGGTGTCAGCCAACGAGAGCTCAGCTGATGTTTTTTTTTTTCTTTCTTTCCCGGGGTTTCATGTGGATGTGTTAGTGAGACGCTGTTTGTAAAATAAAAAAAATGTTATTCATGCTCACAAGGAGTTTTACCGGACTACTTTCAATGCTTTGTGAAGTAAAACTGTTGGAGAAGTGAATGTTTTCGTTTCACCGCCAAACATCAATATATACTTCAGTAAGCCGAAGAAAAACAAAGAGCTGAAGTTGTGAGCTGTGATTTCTGATGAGTGTGTGCTATTGACTGAAACTGTTCTGATCAGGGTTTTTTGGGGGTCTGTTTTTTTTCTTTCTTCTGTTCCTCTGCTGCTTCTCTGCACTGCGATGGTGATGGAGGAGTTCAGCAGTGGAGGTTGAAACGGTCCTGGAGACTCCAGATTGTTGCTTCCATCATCCTGGTAGGGCGGCCTTTGGCCAGCATAATGAAGGATTTTTTTTTCCTTCTATTTTTTTTTGGTGCACTGACAAAGGACATTGAAGGAGAGACTGATATATATTTAAAGTTCATGTTTGGGATTTGATCTTGATTTGATGGTTCAGTGTTAGTTTTGAACTAGGTGATTTGGAAATATATATATATATATATATATATATATTTAGTGTTTCTTGTTTCTTTTCCTTTAATTTTTTTAAGAAGAAAGTGTTGAACTCTATGTATGAGTACTCATTTTACTGAGTTTGGGAACAAAGAGAGGAGGGTGATTTGAAAAGTGGACATTGCGTATTGATTTCCTTTTAGTATTTTGTGGGGGGTTTTTTTCTTTCGCAACCAGACAATATTTCATACAATACAGTACCAAGTTTTCAACTTAGGGAGTCATGTGTCATTCCTTAGGGAGCTAGACTGTGAAGGGTTACCCAAGCCATGTGCGTTAGTGATTAGTATTGTTAGTAACATACCTGGTGCAATTAACAACGCTTCATGGTTTCTCTATTACCCATTGCTGTCTTGTTTTGCCCCTCAGCTACTCCACATGGTTTTCTCATACACTGTTGCCTGTACTTGTATATTTACTAAATCTTCAAGATTGCTTATAGGCTACATCATGACCTTTTTGGCTGCCTCATTAGCAAAACTATTTCCCTTTATCACATAATCATTCCCTTTTTTATGTGCTTGGCATTTGATTATTGCTAGATGTCTCAGCAACATCATTGCATTTATCAGATCCAATATTTGTTCTAAATGTTGTATTGGACTACCATCAGTCTTTTTAAATCCTCGCTGTTTCCACACTGCTCCAAACAAATGTGTAACTCCATGAGCATAAGCTGAATCAGTAAAAACATTAACTCACTTTCCTCTTGCCAGTTTACATGCCTCTGTATTGCACCTTTATATTCCGTTGTACAGCTGCTACAATGACAATGAAGGGATTGTGATTCTGATTATAGTTCTGCTAACTGAGCAGAACATGGTTGGGGACAGTGTTCAGGTTTTCTACTTCAAAACTGTTCCATTTTTCATTTCTAATTACTGCATAGCCTGCATGGTTTCTCAAATGATCTCTAAAGCAAGATCCGTCTAAAAAACAAGTCTGCTCCTATAATTGATGTTGTCCTACCAATAATAATCGGACCTCTCCTATCAGTATTAAATTCCTCACTTAATATTGGTCATCTACCGAAAACCT
>JBBPCX010071386.1:0-10061 GCA_037974365.1 Hydrocynus forskahlii
ATACATACATATATATACATACATATATATACATATATAATACATTTTATTTGAAAAGTGCCTTTGAGAACACTCAAGGACACTGTACACAACAAAAGAATAAAAGAACAATAATTAAAGTAATAATAATAATAATAATATTACAATAATAATCAAATGATCACTAAGGGATACAGGTTAGAAAAGAAAGAAACAAGAAAATGAGACAGGAGTAAAAAAATAGAAAGATTATTAAGGAATAAATATAGAAAACATCAAAGAAATGTCAGACAAGAATAAAAAGCATATTAGACAGTGGGAATGAAACAGAGAGAGAAAGCACACTTGAACAGATGTGTTTTGAGTGCGGATTTAAAGAGTGAGAGTGAATTTATGTTTCTGAGCTCGGGTGGTAGTGAATTCCAGAGCCGGGGAGCAGAGTGGCTGAAATATATATATATATATATATATATGTACGAACAGATTCTATATTTGCAAACTGTAGAAAATGGTTAAAAACACAAAAAATGACATTTTGAGGTCACTGACCTATTATTTGTAAGTTAACAGAACAACTACAATCTGTCAATGTATCAAGCATTGAATCATTTTATAATGAAAAGAGTAATAAAGTTTACATCTACACTAACATGCTATTTTAATGCAATTTTTTTTATGTCTGTAAACAGTAAAAAATGCTTAAAAACATCAAAAATAACTTTATTAAGATTTGTTGAACTTTGAATAGTAAATTAACAGAACAATAACTGGTACATTCTGTCAACATACTGGCGATATATTAAAGGTTTATTACTAAATTTTATTACGAAAAGTGAATGCAGCCAGGTTAGCTCGATGCCCTGAATCTTTTTCTAATTTAAAGAGTAATAAGGGTTATCTCTGCCCATGTTTAATTGGATGTGCTTGAAGAGGGGAAGTGGGAAGAGGGACTAAAGTGGGCCATCTCTCAGTTTGCTGACTGTGGCTTGTGGTGGATTTTCAGGGTTTAAATCTGATGTAAATATTTAGTTGCGTTTTGTGGTTGAGACCAAAAACACACAGTGGTAGTAAAAAGGGCAAGTGTGTGTCCTCTGAAGCGCAGGGCCAGCGGTCAGTCAGCCTGATGGGAAACGGAAGTGTTTGCGCACGGGGTTTGAATAAAATTAACCAGACTATGGACTCATGAAGCACTTTCTGTGCATCTGTGGGTTATTTTTAACCCGTTGTGTTGGATAGTTTTCTTCACCAAGACTGTTTGGTTAGTGGTCATCGAAATGGGCACATTTTTGCTCCAGTCAGTTTACTAATCAGAGTTTGCTGATTTTGTCTGATCTATGTGTAAATAAATGAGGTTAGGTGTGGGGACTCACGCCGTGCTTGAACGCTGTCTGTACCAACATGTTGTGACTCATTCTGATGAACAGTTCTATTCTACCTTTCAAAAGAGACGTTTATTGTATTAATTTAAAAAAATAAAATAAAATAATACACCACCAATCAAATGTTTGGACACACCTTCTCATTCAATGATTTCCTTTGTTTTTATTATTGGCTTCATTGTAGATTAATATTAAAAACACCACCTATTGCTCTGATGACAGCTCTGCACACTCTTGGCATTTTTTCAATCAGATTCATGAGGTATCGACCTGGAATGGTATTTAATTAACAGGTGTTCTTCGTCAAGAGTTCATTAGTGGAATTTCTTGCCTTCTTAATGTGTTTGGGTTGGTACACAGTTTGTAATCCTGTTCCACTACGGTTCTACTCCACACTATGGCAAGAACCAACAGTCCATCATAACCTTATTAAAAAGAATCAACAGTCCATCATAACCTTATTACAAAACATATTCTGGTCTGTTTAACCCTTTTTTGTTTACTGTTTAATTCCATGTGTTCCTTCATCAGTTTGTTTGTTTTCAATAATAATCTACAGAAAATAATGTAGAAAATAATAAAAACAAAGAAAAAACATTGAATGAGACGGTGTGTCCAAACTTTTGACTGGTAGTGTGTGTGTTTGTACAATCTGCGGCAGTGTATGTGTGTGTGTGTGTGCGTGTGTATATATCAAGGGTGTGTGCACCCTTGATATGTTATTATTATTATTATTATTATTATTATTATTATTATTATTATGCATTGACAGTAGAGAGTGTTGTGCTGAAAAGCTCTCCGGAGTGGAGCTCCATCCACTTTTTAGTGGATTTAAAAAAAAATCAGACTCAGAAACAGACTGAGAATGATTAACAGACTGTGTGTTTTCTGCAAGAGGCCTGTTAATGAAACACTAAAAGTCCAGACTTCAGGCAAGGCAGGAAAGCACTGGTCAGCAAACTTGGAATCAGCATCACAAAGTATTTTCCCTTATCATTTTCACTTTCCATATTAGTATTCTGGGGAGGGAATGTCCAGCTTAAGTGATGGTGGGCAACTCTGGTTTACATTAGATAGCAACAGAAAAGTCTCGAATATCTACAGCTTCCTGAAAAAGATGAGCAGCGTGATATATGGGAGTCAGTAAAAGTTTCCAGCATATGAAAGAAGAAGCTTCTCCTTTCGCTTGAAGCTGGCGCACATGACTGTGTATCTTCATCAGTACATGACAGTGCAAGCGCACTTTCCTGTTAGAACGAGAACATCAGCATGACTCGAATCTTCTTGTGAAACAGTTAAACTCAAACTGTCTTACAAGCAAACAGCTACACTTCACTTGCACAAGTATCCAGACCCCCTTTCTAACGAGTGACCTCAGCTGAATCCTTGTGCCCCAAAAATGGCTATGATCCATCAAGGCCTGGACTCCACAAGACCTCTGAAGGTCTGTGGTTCTGCACCATCTGATCAAGTGCTGTAAGCTGTGAGATGGGGCCTCCATGGATCTGACTAGTACATCCCACAGATGCTTGTTCATTGTTTAGAGCCTGAAACAACACCTTGAACTCCTCAAATGGTTTCTGAACAGTGTTTACAGTGTGGAGGGATCATCCTGCTGAAAGAGGAACTGCCATTAGGGAACGGTGTCTCCATGAAGGGCGTGTTTAGGTGTCAAAGTAACGTCTACATGAATGCAGGGCCCAGGGTTTCCCAGCAGGTCATCACCTAGAGCATAACACTGCCTATGCCACTTTGCCTTTTTCCCAGATTGCATCCTGGTGCATCCCTTCACCAGGTAAGTGAAGCACACAAACACAGCCATCCATATGATTTAGAATAAAATGTGATCAGACCAGGCCACCTTCTTCCATCACTCCACTGTTCAGTGCTGATGCCCATTGTAGGAGCTTTTGGTGATTGACAGGGGTCAGCATGGGCACTCTGACCCGTCTGCACCAATGCAGCAGTTCTCCTTTCTATCAGAACAGTATGAGCTTCTTAAGCAGATTGTTCTACAGCAGATCTTCTATGGGATCAGACCAGACAGGCTGGTCTTCACTACCCATGACCATTAGTGACCCCAAGGCATCCACAACCCTGTGGCCAGTTCTCTGGTCCTCCTTCCTTGGAGCACTTTTGGTAGGTCCTGATCACTGTAACACCAGGAACCCACCACAAGACCTGCCGTGTTGGAGATGTTTTGACTGTCGGCCAGTTATCACAATTCGGTTCTTCTCAAAGTGTCTCCGATCCTTTCGTCTATTTTTCTGCCTCCAACATCGACTTCACGAACTGACTCTTCACTTAGTGTCTAATAGAAATACAGCCTCCCAGCAGGAAACACTATAACCAGATCTTCAACATTAATTTCACCTGTCAGTGGTTTCAGTCTTGTGGCCGATTGGTTGAGTGATTTAGGAGACATATGAACCAAGGAAAAGGAACTGCACACACTATCACTTTCACATAAGCCGCTGCTTTAGAGAGGCCTTGGGCTACACAAACATGTGTAGTTGGGTGTGTGTGCGTGTGTGAGAACATGAATGTACCAGTGTATGGGACGCTGTGGTGAGGCTCTTCCTTTTCCAGCTCACAGACATAAGGCCCCTCTGTGGGTTAGAGAGACGTGACCACACCCTACAACATTTCCGCTGTGGCTCGAAGGCGTTTGCAGGCCACCTCATGAGTAGAAACATTGATGTGTTACAGCAGAATAGAATAGAATAGAATAGAAATCTTTATTGTGATTAGTGCTTTAAGAACAACGAAATTGTGTGCAAACCCGTTCAGTGCAAGTAAAAGAGAGCAGAAAATTTAAACTCACTTTAAGAGCAATAAAATAAAAATAAAATTATAGTATATTTTGAGAATTACAAAACAAGAAAAAAAAACTACTGAATATAAGAATAAACAAGAGAAGTACGATTAGCAGCATTCACAGTTGACCATGAAAGTTAAAAGTTTTTACCAAAATGTGTCTATCATTTCCACCTAAAGAAAATACACCAGCACAGACAGCCCCACAGTTCACTTACCTTTGTACAGCGCTGTACTTCCCTAACATCTAAACAATGCATTACTATTAACAAAAGAGGCACACAGTCGGGCCAGGTGTGAGGAGCCTCAGAAAACATGTGATCCTCTAAGCATACAAACTACGTCATTTCTATTATTGCAGTCTTTTTCTCAGCCAGTGTTGTTCTATTAAGTTACGGTCGCATTGTCCTCCAGTCACATCCCCCATTCAGTAACACCACATTGTCTGGAGGGCGCATTGCCAAAAAGCCATAGGGTCACATGACCATGGAGGCACCAGGCTATTTGACTATTCAAGGAGTCCGATGGCTTGTTGCAAAGGACAGCTGATCATCTGTAGCAGTACTTCAATCAGAAAGAGATAAAATAAAAATATTCACTGCTTGAAGGCCCCAGATAAGTCATGTTGCAAGTCAGATTCCCTCGTTTTTTTTAATCGAAGAGGATAATACGTTGTGTAAACAATGTTAAAGTTTGCCAATTCCCCATTCTATACAGTCCATAAATACCTTTAAGGAGAAAAAATGAACTGCAGGAAAAATGAGGTTAAAATAAAAACCAGTGAAAGCTGCAGTCTATGATAAATAATCCACACCACCTTGAAGATAAAAAGAAGGAATAGTCATTATTAACCATATGCCAAAGGTTCAACTGTTAAAAATGGACAAAAATGATACTTTTGTATAAAATGTTGAAAAGTTTGACAGAAAAAGTTTTTTAACAGATGATAAAACATAAAAAGCACTTCAAATAACATGTAAATGGGCATTTTCCTGGAGAAAAATAAAGAATTCCCTGACTTTCAGTTTCAGTTTTGTCCAAGTGTTTTCATTTTGATACAAAACTTCATTTGTAACCAAGACAACCCTTCAGAAAAGTGTGAGCAGTTTCTGGAAAACTACATGTAATTGTAATATGTCATATTCATTGTTGTATGTTGTATGTAAACTCTGTGTTTTATTAACTTTTGTCTGGAAACAAAAGTGTTAAATAGTGGTTAAATGCCCAACAGGAAAATTGTCCAATCAGGACGTTTTCCCCTGTGGTATCTAGAGCCTTTTTTATGTAGAACGGACAAAAAAATGTTCATAAGCACTAGCATTAGCTTGGTGCTAACACATTATTATAAATTACGTAGGGGCGCTAGCATTAATTAGCGTGAGGGGTTTCTTGGTGTTTTAGAGTGGGGTCTTAATATTTACTTTGACTCAACTGACCTACAGTCACCAACTGATGTTCGCTCAAGTCCAATTACTGCACTGTAGCTCCATCATAGAGCACCAGTTTAAAGAATGTGGGTTACTTTTGGTCGAGTGACCCCAGTGTCCCCACACTGTTACAGCCCACCAATCAACATCTCAGTGGCTGTAAAGGGCAAATACCAGTGTCCCTGGTCACGGTCACATTGTGTTCATGTAGTGGACCAAACATTACGACACTAAAACTTTTATGCCCCTCCTGCATACTCGCTGTTTGACTGTAGACCACCATCAGTTAATATATTTACATTCTGTTACCATGGCAAATGGTAACATCACACTGAGTCATTTGAAGCCTTAAATGTTTAATATAACCCAGCACAATGCTAATGTCTGTCTGATCGGAGCTGTTGTGTTGCTCATTCAGGTTTGACCCTCACAAGTCAAAGTTTGTCCATTTCCCATTCCACACAGTCCATATGCACCTTAAGGAGTAAAATAAACCGCAGGGAAAAAATAAAAAATGAAAATTAGTGAAAGCCTCTAAATAATTGACACCACCTTTGTATTCATGAATATAATAGTCATCATTAAGCATATGCCAAAATTTCAACCATTGAAATGGCATTTTCTGAAAATATGTTGAGACAGAAAAGGTTATTATTATGATTAAAATAAACAAAATACTTTAACATGTAAGTGGCATTAATAAAAACTGCCTTTCTTGGTGAAAAATAAAGAGTTTCAAATTTCAGTTTCGACCAAGAGGTTTCATTTTGATACAACACTAATTGTTAGTCATCGACTTATTATGCTTATTGAAAACAAGGCTTCAGAAAAGTCTGAGCCTTTTCTGGAAATGAGCAAACGTACATGTGGATAAATGTGAGCTTTAAAATGAGAATGAGTGAAAGCTGACGAAACTAGTCTATACTAAATAATCCGCAATACCTTTGTATTTATAACTATAACAGGGATCATAGTCATTATTTAACATATGCCAAACTTTCAACCATTAAAATAGACAATAATTCAACTTGCTATATAAATGTTTAAAAGTTTTACATAATAATTTTTATTTTATGATTATACAGATTTTAAAATGTATATAAAAAAACACTTAAATCAACACAGTTTTCCCAAAAGAGCTTAAGCTTAATCCATGTAGGCTGTGCTTATTTAGTGTCTGTCTTATTATCTGTTTTTTTTTCAGCAGGTTGAATAATGTAAGTGCAACACCTGGGAATGTTGGAAATCAAGTTCCACTATCATTTTTTGTGCACTGTACAGATCCTGCTTCTGTTTGTAATACTAGCTTAGCTGGAATATACTTTTTCTCTGTATATTTTTAATACCTCAGTCTAGCCTTTCCAAATTTCTCTTTCATTGAAAATATTTTCGTGCAGTTTTACAGGTTGACTCAGGGACTTATGTCACTACATTTTGCACTTGTATAACTGTATGTGATGAAAACGGAATCTTGAATCTTGGGCTGATGTAGATCCAAGAATGTGATTGGATGTTTTTGTATGAAGGCCTATGGGACTCTGGTCACTAGTCCAAAAAAATGCAAGGAAGGAAGTGAGGTTGAAAGTACTGGCTGTATCCCTTCACTTCCTCTCTGTGGTGAACGTGTCCTGCAGTAAAACCCTGAACTTACTTTCATTTCCTCTCCGGGAAAAGCACAGAACTGAGGATGTGGAATTTCACCCATGTTTCAGAACTCATCGATAGCATCATGGGAGACAGAGCCATTATAGTGGGGGTATTAGGGGGGACATGTTCCCCCCACTTTTCAAAATCATTCGTTTCGCAGCCCCCCCCCCCCACTCTGTTTCCCGCACAACTGTCGAGACTCTGGACACGCACGTGTCTTCATATTCATACTTCTATACATCTGACATTGCATTAGAAACTAAATCACAATGTGTTCCAACAGCTGACGCACCAACTGAGTGTCATGCAGGACACTCAAGAGTACAACACACACAACCAAGAAACACACACTGTGAAACAAATTGTTACATTTTGAGCAACTGACATGCATCAAAATAAATGACCCAGCAGAGTTATTGTTTTGGTTACTCGCTTTTATAAACTGTCTTTATAGAGTACTTATCATGTACAGTAACCCCCCGCTTTTCGTGGGGGTTACGTTCCAGGACCACCAGCGTATAGTGAAAAACCGTGTTGTTGTGTTGTGGCCTATTTTCATAGTGTAAACCCTAAATATGCCCCCAAATATGCTCCTTTAATTTCATTTTAAACTCATTAGCCTTAAAGAAAATGTACAGGTAAACCCGTATCCGTACTGTACAGTTTACACTGAACTCCTGCAGTGCTAGAATGTAAATACCAATGTTACCCTTGTATAGACTGTACTGTAATTCATGCATGCGCATTTTCTTTGGTATATGCAGATAAATACAGTAATAAATTCATTTAATTTACAGTAATAAAAATACAGGGCATGGCAGACGAGGCCCAGATGTCTCAAAAGCAAAAAAAAATGCAAAGGATATCTGCCTTTTCTGCGCATGTGCGGGGGGTTCTGTGAAAAATTAATAGTTTTGTTTTCAGAAAAAATACGCGAGACTGAAATCGCGACTGCTGATCCGCGTATAAGTCGGGGGTTACTGTATATCCATTCATAACTACTACATCCATTCATAACTACCACTGTAACCATATTAACCACAGCTTGTGCTGTTGTAGATCAAACATAATTGTCCTGTCGAACGAGTCAAAGTCACACAAGTGACAGCAGCATCAATGCGAACGTCCAACTGACGAGGTGGCAAATACATGAACAACTAGAGCAAATCCATGAAAAATTCACAACAGAAAGTAAGCAAGAAACTCACACAGCAACAGGAACTGTTAAAAAAATGAATTTTACGTAATACTATAATACAATAATAACGTAATATCGTAGCTCAAATATTGTGATGGTACTGTATCTTTGACGCCATGGCAACCACCCTTGATGTAGAGGGATGTTCAGTACCACACTGCAGGAGACGTGATCATCCAAGCTTAATTGCAGTCACTGTGGCTTGAATGCTGTAATAACAGTATTTTGTATGTGTGTTTGTTTAGCCTCCACAGCGTTCCCGTTCCTTCAGCTGGAGGAGAATGGAGCGTCCGCTCAACATGAACACCTACGCCAATAAGAAGAGCGCGGCTGAGAGCATGCTGGACGTGGCGCTGCTCATGGCCAACGCCTCCCAGCTGAAGGCCGTCCTAGACCAGGGCCCATCGCTGACCTTCTACTCGGGACTGATCACCCTCATCAGCATCTCCCTCATCCTGCAGGTTGTGGTGGGAGTCCTGCTCATATTCATAGGTGAGGTTAAGATATATAAACAGTGTTCCCCCGCGAAGTTGCGGTGCAGAGTTCGTGGCTTCAGTCGTTCCCAGATTTTTTTTTTTTTATTAATATATAAGTATTCATGCATTTTAGTGCAAAATGATAAAAAAAATATAAGTAAAAATACAGCAAAATTTCCATATAAAATATAACTGTATGCATTTTTTTTGTGCTTTGGAGAGAACACAAAGCAGCCATATATTGGCTGCTGCCCTGTGATGCATCTCTGACAGATGCAGTCTGACCATTACACCAGGCCAAGGATTTTCATCCCATCTCAGCATCCCGTCTTCTCCTCAAATGTTCACACAAGCCTCATTCCTGTTCTGTTTTGGATTTTTCTTTTCACAATGTGGTGTTTAGTCAAGTGGAATCTGAACGATGAAAGTAAACACTACCAGCTGAACCTCCTGGAGAACGTCAGCACGGCCCTGGTCTTCATCATCGTGGTTGTGAACGTCTTCATCACTGCGTTTGGTGTGCAGAGTCCGAAAGAAGGGACGCATTCGCCATGATGACCAGCATACCTTCACTCTTCAGGTAAAGACCAAACACAGCAGCTCCAGTGAGATACACACACACACACACACACACACACACACACTCATCTGGTCTGATTACCAGATATGTGGTTTTCCTGTGGTTGGATAATGACCCGCTTCACTCATGGGCAAGAAGTACCACTTCTCCTCTGCCTTGATTCAACTCTCCGCTATTCAAAGACTCATTTTCAGTCCAGTCACTGAACCTGACCAGTTTCAGCGGTTTTTGTTTGTTAAGACACACAGTGACCTACGTATGAATCATTCAAGCAAAACAAAGCACATCTAACTTAAGACCTGAACAGATGATCAGGCAGTGAGCTGTATACTAGTGGTGCTGAACGCTGAGTGGTTTTGACTCCTTTAAAACAGTTATTTTGCAAAATATTTTGCACTTATTTTGCAAAATGTAAGTAAATGAGAGGGGGCACAAGACTTTTGCAGGCTACTGCACACACCCATGTGTGTGTATATACATACATATATACAGGGAGTGCAGAATTATTAGGCAAGTTGTATTTTTGAGGAATAATCTTATTATTGAACAACAACCATG
>JBBPCX010071387.1:0-10060 GCA_037974365.1 Hydrocynus forskahlii
TCTTGATTAGTAGCTAGCAGTCAGAATTTGTTGAGCGTTGAATGCATTCCCAATGTTTGTGTGATGCATTTGCATAATGCATGGTGGGTGTAATAAGAAAATACTGTTGGACAAAAAACATGAAAATCAAGATCAGACTGATGAGGCACAGGGATGCTGTACTATACTACAGAATACTGTGTTATAAGCCAACAAATTAATTATATAAGCCAAATTAATAACAAATTAAATGCTAATTTTGGACCAGAATACCTGATAATGTGTATTATAATCGTAATGCAGGTAGAGACTTCAGCAATCCATATTTTAAGATGGTAAAAAGTCTACAGTGCGTGACTGAAGCAGGTGTGATAGAACAAAATAGGCACCAAATTCACTATTCTAAAGAAATAACTGCATCAAGAAATAACTGTGTTGGTACTCTGTGAAATGTGAGGCAAGAATATCTGACAAAACAGAGCTGAAAGTAACAAACCATTTCAAATAATAGTCCATTGGGGCCCTTTCTTCTGGGCAGCCGAGTGTGACAAGCAAAAGCAAATTCTGAGATACATTTTCCCAATCTATAGTCTAGTGTAATTTATTTTGGAAATTGCTGTTCTCATCAGTACTGATCGAGCTGATCTTGCATGGCCATTATCCTTCTCCACATTCTCCTTCACAGTTTTTTGTGACTCTTGCCCTGAAGCATGTAATGGACATATGATGACTGCTTGTGCTTGTCGACTCGGTGTCTATAAGCTCATTACATGGTTACTTTGGTGCAATAAGGGGTTCATGCCATAGGGAGGTTACTAGGAAATTACCTGGATTGCTTGACTATTATAGTTCTTAGTGATTGTGTGTGACGTACATTTAAAAGCAGTTCTTAGGGGTTAATAGCATGCAGAAAGATACCAGTGTACCATTGTTGGCGGTGCTGAGTTGCTAAGAGAGTGTTTTGTTTTGAATGGGATTTCTCTAATAGACGGAAGAGTGTTAATATCTTAACCCACAACTATTCAGTTATTTTGTAATTATGAAAGTGCAAGTCTCTCGCTCTCATTCATGACTGGGCTCTACTGTATTTCTGTTCCACCTTTTCTCTCTTTTCTCATCCCTGACTTTACTTCATTTTAATCAAAGATGGTTTCCTGCTAAGAGTTGGGAGGTGAGGTGGAGGATCATTGGCAATAGTGTAAAGTGGCAGGAGGGCTGCAGTATTAAAACTTGGCTTACTAATCCTCTCTGAATCTTGAGCAAATAGCTCTTTTGTCTGATACTGAGCCAGGGCTTGGATGATAAATATGCAGTGGTCGACAAAATACCAGCAAGAAGTGAATTGTGTGAATATATTACATTTTTAGCCCTGTGGGGTAACTTAAAATGGCATCAAGAGATCTTTTATTGTAACATACTGGTTCTTTAAGTATTTATTATGAAGTTCATTGTAGTCTAATGAATGTACATGTTGGACTTTGGCTGAGATATTGATTGTGTGTCTTAAAATGCCCTCCTGTAGGATTTGAGAAGTAACATATAATTCTACATTGTTTTAAGATTTGGAATCTGAACATCAAAAGGCTTCTTCTCCTAATAAACACTCGGTGGAACTGGATTTCCAAGGCAGCGCCACAGCCTACTTCTGACATCCATCTCAAGTGTAATTTGTATTGCCAAAGATGATCAGGTCTGGGGTAGGGGTGTGTTTGTTTTGGAATCGAATCTGATTCCTTGATCCAGGACATGTGGACCTGAAAACTCACTATTTCCAAAAAAAGACTTTTCCAACCTTTATGCTTGAACCGGGTGTAAAACATAAACGAATGATGGAGGATCTAAGCAAGCCATGCAGGGGCTGATGGGTCATTCAGTACTGCAACAGAAATATCCCAAGGGGAACTTTCACCATGGCAACCTATTAAATCATTAAGCCAGCTATGTTTAGTTGGCTCATCTGTGGTGCTTGGTTTTATGGCTATTTTAGTGTTCCAAACATGTGGCTCTATTATCACAGTAATGAAATACACTCATAGTAAACATATAAAAAATGTATTTAGTTAGGTCATCCAATTTTAATGACTTTATTGTCAGACCACTGACTTGAGAGCTGCAGCTAATAAAGTTCATGAGTGATCTGTCAGGTTGCGCTAAATAAGTAAACCATGTGATGACAGGTCACATGTGAGACCAGACCATGATTGATTAAATTTCCACAAGTGTTTCAACTGATTATGTTAGAGTAATACTAGTATGTTGCGGCAGCCTCACAGAAAAGATGGGAATAGGAAGAATTACAGAAAATATTTACTGCTTCTTTTATTGTCACACTTACTCTCACCATAGGCACCTGGTGGTTGGCCAGATAACTTAGTTCTGTAATCCACAGGAGATAACAGTCAAGCACAAAAACTTCAAGCACAAGGTACATTTAACTATTAAGGTTATGATCTGATCAGAAATGCAATTTTCCACAATCAATGGCCTTCAGTTGTGATCGATCAGCAAATTTGGAGCTGCACAAGGCTACAAGGCTAACATTACTAATTAACACTATTGATAGTATCTGTATCATAGAAATCTTTTTCTTAAATCCTGTATTCCTTAACGACTTAAATTGTACCCATCTCCTCATAAACGTGACATTTGTTGAAAATGGCACAGTATGACACTTCTAGCTATAACATCAGTGCCTGACCTCATAAATTCAGAATGAATGGGCACAAATTCCCACAGAAACTCCAAAATCTTGTGGAACGTCTTCTAAGAAGAGAACTTTAAAGAGGGGATCAACTCCATATTAAGGTCTATGGATTTGAATGCAATGTCATTAAAGTCCCTGTTGGTGTAATAGTCAGGCGTCCAAATACTTTTGTCCATATTGTGTATGATAGCAATCAGTCCCCCCACACCACCTGTCCCCATCAACAAATATACAGCTTATGCAGAGCTTCCCATACGTAACAATTCCCACTTTAACATTTGCAAACTGGTATCTATTAGGGCAGCGCAATACGACAATGATTATTATTAGCATGATAAATTACATCACAGTGGGTTCCAGTGTGCTTTGGCAAGCACATCATGTCAGTGGTACTTAAATGCTTCTATACCAACTGTGTGTAAACAGAACATTATTAACCTATTGCATTTGCCATTATTTTTTTAAATTCTTAAAGCAATTTATTGGTATAATATTTGGCCATATTGCCCACCACTAGTTCAAACTAATATGAAAGTTTTGGTGATTTGCTGGACCTTTGCTAATGTCCTCTGACCTTTTGAGGGATTTCAGTCAGTTCTGGGCTCTCGTCTCATAAAACACTAGTGCAAAAAAAAAAAAAAAAAAAAAACCCACAAAGCTGTCAAGATGACCACGGTTCACTCCCTGTCAAAATAACTGTTTTTATCACCTTTAATTATTTTCCTTCGTTCTGTTGTCTTGTTTTTATCTGGACCTAATATTGGGCTGCTGTCATCTTTGATTTAGCTTGCCTGTTGCACCGTATAACCTTTTCTGCAGAGGAACTCTCTTTTCTTTCTCTACTTCTCTGTCTCTCTTGCAATATATCTCTGTTTTGATGTGCACCTTGCAATCAATAGCCTAGAGCAGTTCAGCAGTATCTAAATGAAGTGTCAAAGTGGAAAAACACTCATGCACTGCTGGGATATCTATCTGCCAATATAGGCTTTTTTGCCACCTCCCAAATGGCTGCTTATAAATTTTACATGAGTTTTTTCTCCATTATGTAGTCAAAATGATCTCCCTACAACACTGCAATTAAGGATATCGATTCTAATAGTCTAATTAAAGTTTAGGATGTAAGGGAGGGGTAGGAGGTAATTACACACATCAGGCATCCATGTGTTGCAGATTGATATTTTAAGAGGTGCTCTTAAATGATCAATACTTACAAATTCATCTGGCAATTAAAAACTGGTTATTACTTCCATTTAGGAGTGTGTAAAGTGGATGGAGGTAAAAAGTTCTTAAATTCCTTAAATTAGGCAACATATTCACATTTGATATTTTGTGAGCTGACTGTCATATTTTCGAGTGTACTTAGGCACTCACACACATAGACACACACATTACTAGAAGATGTAAGTATGATATGCATTATTATTGATTATTTCAAGATTATTTTAAATAATAGAATGTTCTGTGCACAAACCTGACCTATGTTGTCTTAAAGAGGAAACATTTCCCCATATTTCTGCATAATTTAATCAATATGTAAACACGAATAAAGCATTCAGAATGGTCTGCTCTAAAGAAACACACAAGTCAAACTTGTTCACGGTAGTGATGATAGGAATCAGACCTCTAAACACTGCTACACAGAAAGCTATAACATACATATATATGTGGATACAGAACTATATTCCATATGTATGTTATAGACATCCCAACTCATTTCCCAACTCAGATCACTTTCATGACTGTCGAGTCTACTAGGTTTTTCCATAGTGCTCCATTTCACATCAAGCCAGCATAAAAAACTTGTTTTTCTCTCTGTGACCTTTTGATTGGTTGTTTTGTTTGTATCTAAAAGTGTTTTTAATTAAATACTGTCTAAAAATAGAGCCTCCTTTGATGTACATTTAGAACAGCTTGTCTGACAAGCCACAGTGGATGATAACCTAGACTTTGTTGACTTGACTGAGAACATGACCCATTACTTGGCGGAGAAAATGTCATTCCATTTTGGCTAAGGAGGCCAATTCCCCAATGAATCCTCTCTGGTGGATTAGTGGATCATGACTACCAGGGAATCTGTAACTGACTTTAAGGCATAATCTTCCCTCAGACAAAGGTTATAATCCTCCAGCCAGACACACTGTGTCAGGCGTGATAGGTGGCCCCTCACCTTTTGTCTGCCCTCTGGGGATGGGGAAAGAGATCGAGAAGAGAAATAATTTGTGATTATGTCAGTGACAGAAAGAAAGAATGGACTAGAAAGGAGACAGATACTTTGCGTTTAGGATTGTACGATCTCAGTTAGCAGTGAACAGTATGACCAAACTATATTCTGATTTATGTTCTTAATTTACATGACAAATGTGCCCCTATTGCTGGGGTTCATAACTTAAAAAACGATATTAATGATAAAATAAACCCATATCTTGTGAGATCAGTTGATGAACCACTTATGCATTAGAAGCTGTTTGTTTAGTTCGTTCTTGTCTGTGATCTGTGAGATACAATCATTTGGATAGTCGCTTCCCCATGTCATCATTCATTGCGTTCTTAAAATCTCATTTTGATTTGTTGAATGTCATCCTATTGTTGTTTAACTTTTGCTTGTCACTAAATTACAGATAAGAGGCACCTACTTGCCATCTTGCCCATCTCTAATCAGTATCAAACGTTACTATTATCAGAATGTGTAGGATAATTACATCTACCTCATGGTTTGTATTCGGTAATATTATACCCATAATTATGATAAGTCTCTTTGACAGCAAATGAGGTGTGTGTGCGTGTCTGCACAATCTCTTATAGTCCATATGCCTATTCCAGAACCTTTGTTTAAACTTCCTCTCATAATTACAGAAAAAACAATCAATGTTCGTCCATTCCACCATACGATTCACCTGTTGTTCTGTTTTAATTTGCCGTGGTCGGCAGTTATCTCAATTAAATTAAGCATTTGACATCTTGTGTGTGCTGTGTCTTGCTGTGTCACTGTGAGAAGAGCCTTGGCAGGATCTGAGAGCAGATCTGGCTGTAGCTAGCGGCTCTGTGCCTCTTTACACTTGACGTTTCTGGGTCATGTTTGGAGCCAGACAGCAGCACCTAGCAATTAAGATCCTCAGTAAGAAAGGCCCTTAGTGTGTATGGAATAAATTGCTAATGCTACAGCCAACGCTATTAGCTTTCAATTAATGTGCCGCTATAGGGGCAGGGTCAGCTCTTCTGGATGGACATGACAAGTCTGGCAGAAGAGGCCCAAAGCAAGTCAGTCAGGTGGTTATGAGGAAAAAGTGGTGAAGAAACTACTGCAATCTGGCTTGGGTTGGCACCATCAGTGCTGTTATAACCACAGTTTTTAGTGCTGGATTCCACAGTTCCTCTCCGTCCAGCTGCCTGAGCTAAGAAATGGCTTCATGACAACAGAGCCCAGTTCTAATTTGCTATAAGCCGATGTAGACACAGACTGCATTGAAGACAGTACATGTTCTGTGGGTAGTGTTTGTGATTTGTACTTTATTATGTGAAGTCAAAAATTATATTCTTTAAAGAACTTAGCTGTCAGCTCATGCGCGCTGCTTTTGTCACCGATCAGTTCATCTCAAAGGTGCTTTGCAACAATGACTATCAGTGCACAGCAAAATTCCCACTGGTAAGTTAACAGTTAGGCCATTCATTAATGCCTGGCTGCGCTGTTTGTTTACGAAGTGCAGGGCATAATGGAGTGGATAAGGTGTTTCTAGCTTTATGGAAGGCCTGAAGAAACGGGATCAGTTTTACCTGTCAGGGATAAGTGTGAAGCATTCTTCAGAGGGACTTGATCTTTTCTTTAATGTCACATTTTTTCTTTCTTTCTTTTAAGTGAGAATGGCAAGGTATAAATATTTCAAAGTACTTCTAACAAGAGCTCATGAAATTTTAAAAACTTGCAGTCGTAGACAAAGCTTTTTTACAGTTTTTCTTCTGTTCTTTCCTTTGCTCTCTTGCATCTGTATCAGCACATACCTCCCCCACACCACACACACAGCCCCTTGAGAAATCCAAGAAACAGCTGAATTGTTTCATGTTAGAATCAGCACTCTTTTGATTGTAGAGAGTGTAGAAAGGTTAAATAATTCTTTTTATGATTACTCTGCTTAAGTCAATGTCACAAACATGGAATTGACAGCAGTTAACATCTTCATTATTTGAGCCTTAGTGAATGGGCCATCCATTCTTTTCATCCAGAGTTCTCAAAGTGACACACATCCTTACCTTCAAAGCAGCACCGTGAGCAGCACTGAATAAATGGCAGGTTTTTTTTAAACATGCTGCAAGTCATGGTCACGCTTTATTTTTTCAGCTCATCTACAAATGCTCACATAAAAACTAGTTGATTATTACAGTGTCAAATTTCGGATTAAGTTTATGACCAGGGTTAGGATCAAAGGTTAGCATTAGTGTTGGGTTTAGGGTAAATTGGCGGTTTAGGTGATTGTAGTTAAAAGGCCATATGTGTGAAATGGCTACCCTATTTTTCTCATTTTCTTTAAAAGAGTTTGATACATGTCAATTCTTCACATAAACATTGTCTATTGTTTACTTTCTCCACGTGCCTCTATGTGTCTGTTGCATGTGTGTATGTGTTAATCTTGGCCCCGCCTCCTCATTAATACTTCCACCTGTGTCTTGTTCCTGTCTCCTCCCCAGCCCAGGTGGTTCTCATTTGTTTAGTATATTCATAGCCTCAGTCTCAGTCTAGTTTTTGTTGGTTCTTTTTGTTTTTGCTTTGTGATTTTGGATTATATTTTTGCTCATTTTTTTCACCCTTGGTGTTTTTGCTTCTGTGGTTTTTGCTTAGTTCTTTTGCTCCATGTTTTTCACTGTGTGTCTTGCTTTGCTTGTTAGTTTCTTCATTTAGTCTCCTATTTCTTTTTCGCTTGTTAATAAAGTTCTGTTCTCGAGGATTCACAACTGTGGTGGCAGGATGTTTTGGCCTAGCGGGCCAAAGTCCAGTCATTTGTCACTGGTTCAAGATTACCTTTAAAGTTTTACCTTTATGATTAAATAAACCCAAAATTGGAGTATGAAAATGCATTAGCTAGAAATATGACATTTGAAATTCCATTTGTAGCACTGACCAATCAACATTTTAGTTAAAACTGTGACCAAAGGCTGCATTTACATGATTATGGTAAATGGACAATGGCAAACTCAGTTTTCTGCTAGCTGTAGTCTAGTTTTGTCAGCTTCCACCATGCTGTATACCGCCATTGGCTGTGTACTGTCACCAGTTCTTCTGTGAGCCTGCATGTGAACTCAAAGTGTCACTTCCTCCAGAGTCTCCAAGCATCACCCAGCTTCCAGAGCTGATTCTAGGTGCTTCTCACGAGTATGAATTAATGTAGTGCTACATTAACATAATAATCTAGCCAGGATGCGTATGCTTGCCCATTTTCCTGCTTCCAACACATCAACTACAAGAACTGACTGTTCAATTGCTGCCTAATATATCTCTACCCTTGACAAATGCCATTGTAGTAATATAATCAACGTTATTCACTTCACCTGTCAGCCGTTTTAATGTTGTGACTGATCAGCGTATCTGTTTTTAATATGTATTGCTTTTTCATAAGATATTTATGTCAAGTGCTCAAATTCCCTTTCCTACTCTACTACTGCTTTTTAATACTACTTATTATTAGATTTCTGCTGTATCTATGGGTGAGGAAATTCAGATTAGATGACAGAGAGAGGAGAGAGATGCTCACTAAAACCTGCCAAATGCTGTCAGTTATATGCGTAGGCATGTCTATAGCTGAATCTCATATTACTCCCTACTTCCTATACAGCACAGAGGAGACTATGGTTTACAGGTGATTACTGCTCTAATACAGCTCAAGGTAGTCTTGCAGCTGAATCTGTGACTTTCCTTTGACAAAACAGAGTTTTGTTCTGATTGCACACTCAGAGCAAGAAACTGAATGCAAATATAGAATAATAGGCCCTCACTGTACTTCATTAAAATAGTGTATGTTAGAGGTCTCACGATTCGATTTGATTACGATTATCATGTCAACGATTCTATTTGATATCTCGATGCACCGCGATGCGTCCCAAAAATTTACATTACTTGACACTGTTATATTTTCAAATACAAGATGTGAGATGTAAACAGTTTTTGATTTTTTAAGCCCAGGCATTTCTGGTGCCTTAACAGGTGCTGAAACCCGGCGTGGTCCACAACGGAATATGGCCCTAAATCTTTTGCTATGAAGGCTGCCATGGAGTTCTCAGAGTTGGGCGGTATTATGGACAGAGCCGCATAAATTCTCGGCTGTGCTGGGATTTCTCTGGCCGCTGTTGTTGTTAGCATCTCAGGGTGGAAAAGGCTAACGTGATTTCTTTAGTTGGTGGTGTTCCCAACATATAAAATTTTTGTGTGACATGCTTTACACACCACATGTGACTTGTCCCATTCATGCTTCCCAGTTTCATAAAACCCAAAATATGTCCAGATATTTTTCATCTCTCGGCCTCCCTCCGCCATTGTTGGCTGGCGCGCATGCGGTGAGTAACATCAGTGAGATGAGAGTTACCGCTACCTGGAGCAGCGCTGTACTCAGATCAGGCAGCCACAGTCACTACCGGGACCACTTTTTAACAAGATTTTTAAAGCCGCCGCTAGAAAAACTAATCGATTATGTTCTGCAACTGCATTGATGCAGAATCATCCACGTCTGCATTGTGATGCATCGATTATGTAATTAATTTTAACACCCCTAGTGTATATTTTGGTTAGTTTAGTGAAAAAAGTTTTTAATTAAATTTCCCCATAGTGTAACAGAACATGCAATAACGGCACAAGTTTCCCTGGGAAGTGCAGTCAGGGTAAGATATGAGATTCCCATACACAGATGTCACTTGGTTATGTGCTTCACTGCATGGAGCGTACTCATAGTAGTACTGTGTGTCAGAAAGCACAGTTCTTTTTAAGTGTACTTACGGCAGCGTGCTCAGAGGCGGTTTGATTTCATATATTTCTTGTCAGATCCCTTCAGAACACTAATCACATGAATCATGATAAATGGACATAAATACCTCAGACTTTCGTATTCGGATTTGCCTTTTACTATCCCTGCATATCGATCTGTTTTTGTATATTGTTTTTCGATTTATTTGATTTGTATTATCCTGCCTATCTGTCTCAATTTTGATTCCTGTCTCCCTCCTTTCTTCTGTTTGCTGATTCGATTTTCTTTTCAGACTGCACTGATTTTATTCAGAGTTGAAAGAAAGTTTATGTACTTTAAGTCCTCTGCCATTTTGGCTTGTAGCTTTGTTCTGTCTCTCTTTCTCTTTATCTTTTTGTTTCTTTTTTTGTTTTTATATCTCTCTTTCTCTTTC
>JBBPCX010071388.1:0-10060 GCA_037974365.1 Hydrocynus forskahlii
TCTCTCTCTCTCTCTCTCTCTCTCTCTCTCTCTCTCTCTCTCTCTATATATATATATATATATATATATATATATATCTGTCTATCTGTCTATCTCCATCTCTCTGTCTGTCTGTCTGTCAGTGTGTCTGTCTATCTGTCTACCTAGAACCTAGAAACATTTGATAATTTTTAAATACATATAAAATTAATATGGATATTCCAAACTTGATTCCCAGCTTTTGAGAGGTTGTGTAAGTACTGCATTTAACGTGAAAATATAATTCTTATAATGTAATACTTTAATACATCAGTGCATTTATGTGTATTGAGACAAGCATCTTTCTCCAAATCCACATAAATGCTCTGAGGGAGAATTTTCATAGCTGCTCAGGAGGGGTCCATGTCTATAACTTCCTTCTTTTTCTTCCGGGAGCTTTTAAGTCCCTGATTATTGAGTCTTAAACTGCGGATGTTGGTAGTACATTCCAGTCTTGTCATAAGACCAATAAATAATAAAAAAAAAACCCAAAAAACAAAAAAACAAAACAAAAAAAACAACAACCGGCCAATCAGCTCCCTCCTGTGGTCAAATGTGTATCAGCATTCTGTCACCAGGGGTGTAGCCAAGGGGTGGTCAGGTGGGTCAGTGCCATCGTGTACCATCCCCCTATATTAAGGAAGTGAGGCAGTCAGCTCTTATCAGTGGAGCAGCAAAGTTCGACACTTTTACTTAGTGTGGCTCTAATGTGATGCTGTCTATCACAAATTATTCAATTGGCAACAACAAATTCCTATAAGATGATAATAATAATAACATGAAACTGAGAACAGATAACATTCTTTCATTTAGCCTTGTCCATTTAACAAGTTGTACATATTTAATCATTCATCTGATGTTTGCATCTGCACTGAATTGAATACCTGGGCTGTGGTCCCAATACCCCAGTGGATCATATGTCCATGTGTTCGGTCACTGAAGGGGCATTGATTACAGGGGCTTTATTGATTTACATGGTAGGCAAAGGGAATTACTACCATATTCAAAATACAGAAACCACTTCCATCTCATTACTCCCACAGTTTGTAGTTTGTGTGCGTCTTTGTGTGTCTGTAATGCTGGAAGATCACCTCTGAAGAACCTGAATCAGGATGTAGCTCTGGTTTGCTCACAGGACCTAAGCTCTTTGAAAAGTAAAAAAAGCAAGCTCTATAAAGACATGGATGGATGAATTTGGTGTGGATGATCTTGACTGGCTGCACAGAGCCTCAACCTCATCCAACACCTTTGGGATGAACTGGAACGGAGACTGAACATCCAACATCAGTGCCTGACCTCATAAATGCTCCACACAAACACTCCAAAGTCTTGAGGAAAGTCTCCCAAGACAAGGGAAGGCTGTTAGAGCTGCGTAATGTAATGTAATGTCATTAAAGTCCCTGTTGGTGTAATGGTCAGGCACCCCATACTTTTGTCCATATAGCGTATAAACATGTGCTGCCATGTATAAATGGCTACATTTTTGGTTCAAGGAAACATTTTTGATAGAAAGAGACTAATGTGCTGTAGCGGTGGGAGCAGGAGACAAAGTTAAACTAAATGAGAGTTTAAACTTGTGTTGAAAATAATGGGTAGCATGACACGAAAACAGATGAAGTATTTAGCCAAAAGGTAGCATGTTAAAGATTCAGGCTTGTAGTTCATTTCTGTTGATGTGAGGTCCCCCGTGCTTGTAAGGCCATGGTTTAATATCTATATTTACATACAATAAAAAATTACATACAATATGCAGTTATACAATACACACAATTAAACTCCTGTTTTAAATTCAAGATCCAGTGAGAAGTTTTGGATCAGCATAAACCACTTCAGGTGAGGAAAACAGTTCAGTTCTTGTACTTATTATAATTTTCTTGGTACATATTGACTTACCTGATCATTTATTTTACGACTTGTAAATCATGATCTCTGCTATGATCATTTTTAAGTTTCAAGTATTTAACTAATAGAAAAAGCTTCTCTTCAAGATTTTACAGCCTCCCATTCCTAATAGAAAATACCCCCTCCTGCGAAGATCCAACACCCTCTACTGGAGATCCAGTACTGAGAAAACATGAATCACTTATATGGTCAAACATGTACTTAGTCAGCTGAATAGGTGAAAAGTTACGTCAAGGAATGACTATCTTACAACAAGCTTAAGATGAATTATGGTATTTTTTGTATGTAATTTGAGAGACAGCGTGAACGACGTCTCCTGCCTGTGGATCTAAAATGTCAACCTCTGGCTAATTTGCCACAAACAGATGATGTTATTCACTAAAAAAAAGGTCAAAACTAATAGGCAAATTAAAGTCATCCATTATGCTCCACTATCCCTGCATGCCTACAAGTCTTCAGCACTCAGGCAAGAAAGAGAGAGGGGGGAGAGTGAAAGGAAAAAAAATTGAGATTGAAATATGAGGAGGTTGTATGAACACAGGGAAGAAAAGGGTATAAACTGCTGGAAGAGTTGAGGCCTTTAGGGGAAGAGTGGACCAAGTCCAGTTTCTATTGCTTTGAGAAATCGGGCAGTGAAAATCAATTGCGAGGAAGAACGTCACTACCATCTAGTGAATATTCCAGAATTGCATATGGACTTGGTTCATTATTCCCCACAAAATATACAATGCTTCGGTGGTATTGAGGTCGACAGAGCTGATACTCAAAAAGTGGTCTTGGTCCACTTTTCCTCTCAAGGCCTCAGTTCAGACTTTTGTTGATGTCTGTGAAATTGCTCCAATATGGAATGATCCAAACTAAGTTTTTACCTAACGGTGCAGTGTCAGTGTTTGCTAAGTTCTCTTTATGCTGACAAGGATTTCAGCTCAAAGTGGTTACTACAACTGCACTTTAGAGCACATAGATTTTGTTGCATTTTTGCATGTTTTACAGGTCTTGTTTCTGTTCGTAATGTTTGTTTATTTAGACAATACATTTTTCTGGATATTTTGTAACCATATTTTGGCCGTTCCAAACTGATAACTTTATTGTGCAGTCTTGTGGGTTGACTCAGGGCTTCATTTCACTACATGTTGTACCTGAATAACTATGTATGTGACAAGAATCTTGAATCTTGAATCTACCATATGTCAGAATTAATTATTGCATCCACTTCCCTCCTTAATTAACCAACACTGGAATAAATGGCATATCAACTAATTGAATAGGTAGCTTTCAAATTGCGGTTCACACTGTATTAGATTAATTTGTGGGTGAGGCTCCTCAAGGAGACTAGAAAGTGATTGTTCTGACTCATTAATGTAGGAGCTCATAAAAGCTTGCTGCAATGATAAGTAATTCGCTAATGAATTTTGAGCTCTCATGAGGCACGATCAGCCTCTACTGTTCAACTGCGGAATCAGGTCCAGAAATTCCATTTACAGGTTTGAGTATTTATCATGAACCAGTGATGGCAGTCACCGATGAAATGTGAAAGCATAAGATTCCATTGGGACTCATGGTGTAGTATGGTATTGAGAAGAGTTTGACCTGGTGTCTAAGCCTCTTGGTGTAGGAAAAATCCTCTCTACTGCTGGGCAAGATGTACTTGAATTACAACAACCAGTGTCCAAAGGCTTGTAAGCCACATTTGCCCAGGCAGCGCTAATGCTGTGGTTTATAATTAGCCTGTGAACTGGAAGCTGGTGGGCCACGTTCACCATCTGAGGAATCCTTTGAAAGAAAGAGTGAGAGGAGAAGGGGGAGGGGGATAGGGGAGGGCACTGAATCAAGGTTATACGGGCATATAAACCTCTGGCAAGAGCAACTGTTTCCACTTGTTTGTTATCCTAGTGGAGAGAGCAACATAGGCAATGACAAATGTAGCGGACAATGCCATTAATCTGCAAGACACTTAACAGCTACACATTAAACCAAGCCCTCTACTATATTATATTTTAATAGCCAGTCTTACCACATTGCATGGAAAAAGGACAGGGCCTATAGAACCTTGCTCATAGTGTTAGCTTAAGTGGCTAGCTGTCCCATACTTCCATCAAGACGGGCAGTGGGCAGTGGTTAGTCTTTGACTGATGGTTTTATGCCTCAGAAGTGATGAAAAGGAAAGCCACAGTAAGCCATCCGAGACTGGCTTTCTGAGAAAGATAACAGCAGCAAAAAGTGTGTGATGCGCAATGCTCCAACAACTGCACTAGCATCAAGTTTCTGAATAAATAGCAGAGCCACCTGCTCAGGATGAACACTTGTATGACAAAGAACATTTGCTTGTACCCCCTGCTATTCCCTAGATGTGTGTGTGCGTGTTGTGGGACATTCAGAGATGTGACATATGAGAACTTCTGTCTATTCTGTCTATCACTATGTCCTGTGGGCCCTATATGTTCTTCTCGTGATGTATAGCATATGGCTACATTGAGGGGCCCATGTTAAGTGCATCTGGCTCTTTATGAAGTGAATTTGTTGGTGATCATCTCATGGTATTTGATCCTTATGACCTTTAAAACAGTGACTCTATCCACTCAAATGCCACAATAATTAATGTAAACAAAAGAGTACAAATACAAAATAATGAGATAATCGTAAACCCTGTTACATTACGTTACATTTCATTCATTTGGCAGACACTTTTATCCAAAGGGACTTACATTTGAGGAAACACTCAAGTTTTAGGAAACTGTGGGATGGATTCTTTCTCAGGGATTACGCATCTAGTCTTATACTACATTCCACTGGAAACGGAGATTCTCAATTCTCTAAAGGAAACCCTGCCTAGTGAACCTATAAGTTGTAAATCACTCCTCAACATCGCTGCATAATATGCAGCTGAAGCTCTTTGGCCCATAGGCATTTCAACCCTTTGATTTTATGGCTTCTTTTTTAGAAAATGTGACCTTTACATCAGCAACATCTTGGTGAAACTTCCTGATGAGGTGCAGCATTTGGAATGTGGTTAGAGGCATACTTAGCATGGCATTATTTGACTTACTGACAGACAGCATGCTTGACCACATGCCCTGTTACTGATAATTTACTGAGCGAGTACAGGGATCCCTCTAAGGTCACCTATTATGTTTAAATGCAGAGTCTCGTTCAGCTGTCCCTTTGTTTGTATATACCATACATATTTATCCTGATGGCTGAATGGAAGAAAGAAAAAAAAAACTTAAAAACTTTAAGTTGCCCAATTTCCAATCATATTGTGTATCTGTGGAGAAATGCTTTTGAAACTGAAAGGCACACTGTGTTCAGTGTTGAATAATGCTACTAAATAAAGGAAGGAGCATAAACAGGAACCAGGAATCAGTAAATTTAAAGATGTGGTCACTGCAAGTATTTAGTCATGTCCAAATGTTTTGGCAGCCCAATCAAATTACATTTTGATGTTGTTTTAATGGAGCACACTTCTGCATATTTCAATGCACAACAACTCAACGCGTGGAGCTCGCTTTCATTTCCACTCAGAAGGTCTTAACATAAAGCTCAATGTGTGCATGACCGCTTGCTGTAATTTGGACATGCCACATAAAACGGAAATTTACATTATGGGGAAACATGACCATATTTTATTATATAATTTTTGTGATGTATTGCAGTTCCATCATGACATGAAATGAATTTGCTCCAACGTCATCTAATTTTAGATGTGTTTAATGAAATCAGCACTTAGTCATCAGTGTATGATGAATTTAACTTTTACATTCCAAAAAGAAACAAATAAACAAATAAACAAACAAATATTGGAGAAAGTGCGCAGGAGATTGTTATCTGCATGCGTGTGGTTGTGCTTGTGAATGATCTCCACACAATCCCTTTCCCTGGTGCTCATGGTGTATTCTTATATACTGAATGTATTGTCAGAGCCTCAGGGTGGGTGATATTTCATCCCTGGAGGGACGCCAGGTCATTCCTGAGGACAGACACTAGGCTATATCTGCTGCTCTGGCAGCTAACATTGGCTAGGACATAAAAGCTGCCATTGTGTCAGCAGCCCATTGTTCCGGCCGCATTTACTAGAGCAGCACCCAGGTAAGCTCTGACAGTGAATTGTAAAAAGACTTAATCGCTGACTTTTGTTCAGTTAAGTTCTGTTAGCGGAACTGTATTTAATGTTTCATTTGGAATGCTGATTTTCTTTTACATTTCTTTCCCCCTTTTTTTCTTATGTGCTTAAAGTTGCCAAGATGTCAATGTAAGTATCGCTTGGCTTGCTGTATATTTATTAGGCTTGCATGAATTTTATATCTTATCTATTAATAACAGCTACTTTGTGCTTAGTCCAGCTGTCCAAGGATGTCCATTTTTGGCACTGATTTGCTATTTTTAATTTCTCCTTCATGCACTTCATCATTTTACAATGGCAGTGAGGTAGGCATCTTTTGCAGTATATTTTGCACACAGGCTGACTACACAAAGTGTAGATGTAAAAAAAAAAAAAGTTACATAAAAGTAAAGTAAAAAAACTCCCCAAACTCCAAAATCTTCAAATTGGTCATTTTACATGACAAAGCAAACACATTCTTTACTTATGTAAGTTAATGTAAAAATCTGGACCATTTCTATCGGTTCATTTATTATGAAGGTCTCACCCAAAGGAAAGGGCGATTGCAATGTTACTTAAAACCTGACATACATGGTTTCTTTGGATGGCGAAAATGTTCTATTGAAGTGAAATTCAGAAGGTTAAACACATACATTAATGGTATGGTGCTATAATTGTTCATGTGGGATATTCCCTCTGTCATGGCTTTGCAATTCCAGGGACGCCCAAAAGGAAACCCAAAAGCATTTGACAAGGTATTTATAGAAATGATTTCAACAGTGCTTAAGATACTGACCTTTTTAACAACAAAGTGAATTATGAAACTCTATAAATCTTGAACATATCTAATAATCTTTTTTGATTTCTGCAGCCAAAATGCAAGATCTCAGCATCCCGAAAACTATCTCTTAAGGTTTGTTTTTAATATTTAGACACAAACTGTAATACATTTGTCAAGTATCAGCGGAAGCCAGTCTTTTCAAGTGAAAATCTATGTTTATTTATTCATTCATTCATTCATTCATTCATTCATTCATTTATTTATTTAATTAATTAATTAATTAATTAATTAATTAATTAATTAATTAACCACATGGTGGCAGCAGTGAAGCTGAAGTTGCTAACGTGGAGGAGGCATGCTGCCCTTTTGAAAGTCACAGACCGAAACTTGTACAAATCAGAATTTGTACAATTTCAACAATTATATTGTAAATGTTTTTTTTTTAGAACAGTGCAAACAAACAAAGAAACAAAAAAAAAATACAAGTAAACAATACATCTGTATCTCTCATTGAGACCTTAAATCCTACAGCGTTTCAGATTTGGGACTACCCTGTGAGTGCAGGAGGTCTGTCACTTTTACATATTATATTTGTATTGTCCAATTAGATGCTGCTCCTTAACAGAGCCATAGAAGAGCTTGAGAAGGAGAAGCAGGACAGAGATGAGGAGAAAATCCGTTACCTGGGAGAGAAACTGCCTCCTCTACAGCTCTCTGGGCTTTCATTGGGGGAGTTGCAGGTATTATAAGTGTGTGTGGTCATAATGGGGCCACAGTTCTTGGTCAAAGGCCGAATAAATGCCTGCAAATGCCTTTTTAACGATCTCATAATATCTCTAAATATAATCATCAGCCACAGTACTGATAAAGCTCATTTCATGTATTACAGGGAGTTTTACATTTAGTTGCACATAAAACGTCTTATCACCTGGCAAATAATTTCACAATAACCATATTGAGAGATGTGGCCCTCCGGTTACACCAGTAGTCATTTTACCATGAAAATTAAAATTTCAAAAGGTCATTGTGTACAAAATTTGTCAGACACCTCCATCTGTGACCTCTCCAACAATCATGAGAAACAAAGGTCATTCTAAGATCTCTGGTTTCTCCATGCTAAAAGGCCTGTACTGGCTTTAAGTGGAACATCATGCTTGGTCCCTGAAGATTGCAGGGGTGATGAGCACACATATATATATATATATAACAATGAAATGCTTGAGTGATAGGAGACAGGCACTTAAGGGTCCAATCAAATTCTCTACAGAGAACACTGCTGCTGTGGCCCAACCCCTGGATCTACCCACAAGTGAAAGGGAACCATCTGTCATGCATGAACACACCACAGCACAGCAAACAGTGTGTGAACAGTGTGAACCTTGTCCTCTGCATTTGACCCATTCACCCAAGTGAAGCATCAGACAGCCGACAATGTGTGGGGACGGTACTTTGCTCAAGGGTACATCAGTGGTGCCATTAGTAACAAGGGTGTATCAAGCTTTCCAAAAGTGGGAGTGTTCTGAGATGGGGAAGCCAAATTATAAATACAATCACGACCAATTAATCTGACAAAAGTGGGGGGGATGGAATAACATTTCAGCAAAAGTGGGGTTGTTGAACCCCCCCCCCCACTCCCACTCGTTAACCACCAGGCCACCAGCTGACCCAAATTTTATATGGGAGAATTATATACCCCTAGATGGCTTCATCCTGAATAGGTGTTGGTTCTTGTGACATCACTACAACACAGGACTAATTAACATGAACCATTAGGATTATAGTGTGAACAATATTTATCAAACATTATCAATGCTTGCATAGTACATGAAACTCTAATGCTAAAGGAAAAGTGGGGGAAAGTTACCATGAGATGAGCCCTTTCATTGTAAAAAAAAAACAGGTCTTGCAGCTGGACAGTATCTGAAACAAATGAAACACAAATGTTGCAATGCTGTTTCCCATACTCTGTTGCACTCTGTGTTAATGGAGTGCTTGTTGCTTGGTAATTTCTTTCAGAATCTGTGCAGGCAGCTCCATGAAAAGATTGATATTGTGGATGAAGAGCGATTTGATTGTGAGTCTAAAGTGAGCAAGCACAATAAAGATGTGAGTATAAACCATTTTTGGACTAAATAGGAACATATGGCTGACCAATAAAACGAAAGCTTCGATAGAAAAACATATCTAGTGCAGACACTTCCAGACTGGCTTATTGCAAGATACATTTAAGCAGTAAACATCCTGCCTTGCTCAATGGCATGTACAGGTGCTGCTGAAGATTTTGGGAGGAAATGATCTTTGGAAAGACTTTGAAAGAGGGTTCTTTACTGAGACACAGATGACAGGAGCTTCACTCACAAAGACTGCTCAACTGCACTGACTCGTGTTTCAGTGGCATATGCATTTAGGTCGTGCAGATGCACTTAGATCTGTAAATAGTTTTAGAAACTGTGGTTTAAAGCACACATTCAGTGAGAGTGAAACTTGTGCATTAGTGTGACTGTAGGGGAATATCCTCAGATGATCGAGAATATCAATTAAAAATGTGGTCAGACTGCATCAGCAAGAACAATAACATAAAGAGGGATATTACAGTAGGGCTGCAGTGCACACACATTTGAAGAGGGGCAAGTCAATAACAAAGGTTTTCAGAATCATCTTCTTGGATGAAACATTTGTATCCTAATGAGTCTCAATACCCTCGTTCACAGGACATGAGATGACACAGGATGCTTTGATTAGTATGTAAATAATAAAAATCATGCTGTCACTTTCACAGTTGCCAGATCTTCACACAGCTGAACATATTTATGGGACATTTTAGACTGACGTGTTAGATAGCGCTCTTCACCACCAGTTCCAAAGAATTTCTGTCAAGCTGCATTGCTGTTCCAGATAGTTGTTCAAAGGGCTCATGTTTACACAAACACTTTACTAAGACACTTTATACCGTTTTTTGTTTCATTTGTCACCAACTTGTGTTCTCTCTGGCAGGGGCGTCAGAAGCATTTTTAATGTGAGGGGGGCGCATCGGTCCACGCGTGGGGGCGGGGTTTGGGTGATGGCGGGGTTGCTGCGTGCGTGCAAAGTTTCTTCCTTTTAGGGCACGGGTGTCAAACCTGTACAGAAAGGGCCGCTGTGGGTGCAGGTTTTCGTTCCAATAAAAAAAAAAAAGGCACACCTGAGTAACTGAAAACCAAGACCAACTGATTACAGAGGTGGAATCAGGTGTGCCTCCTGCTTGGTTGGAAGAAAACCTG
>JBBPCX010071389.1:0-10060 GCA_037974365.1 Hydrocynus forskahlii
AAAAAGTTTTGAGATTGAGCCTTCATGGATCAGACTACTTTGTCCCGCTTATCAGTGTGTGTGTGTGTGTGTGTCTGCTGCTAGTGTCTTCGTGCAGATACCAGAGTACCCCTTCAGAGGTCTGGTGAAATCCAAGTTTCGATGGGTCTGAGCTGTTCTGGACTATATTACACTACACTATATTAGGTGGGAGGTTTTAATGTTGTGGCTGATCGGTGCACATAAAACTGCTGCAGAACTGTGTGCGAGAACTTCCTGCGGAATATAAATGATTATTATTAGACACATAAACGGAGTGAAACTACATGCCTCCACTTCCTCAGGAAGAGGCTTGCAGAAGTTTGCTTGGCTTTGTCAGAGTATTGCTGATACTGTACTTGGCTTCTGTATTAACTGTACAACGTCAGGCTTTGCTATTAGCAATCCCATACCAGGGACACCAGCCTCAACACAACATTCTCTTTCAACAGGGTTTCTTTCGTAATAGAATCATACACCTGTCAAAACTACATGCAGTGCTGATTAGTGTGTGAGTAGTAAATGCAGAAGCAGTGGAGAAAACGTGCAGTACCATTGTTTTGAATGTGTCGTGTTTCTTTCTCTGCTGTATCTGCTGGCACTCCATGGATCTCCACTCGCACCAGAGGATCCACGATTGATGATGTTTTTTGGCTCACTTTGGGTAACTGCTGGGCTGAGATCACCTGGGGAGTAATAAAATCAACCAAAACAGCTTTATTTATACAGTACTTTTGTTTCAAATGCAACCCTAGTTACAAAGCATACTAAATGAAAGCATTAGAGATGGACTGCTTACTTCCATGATGACATTCTAGGGTCAAATCTTACTTTATTGATCAGACAACATGAAAATAAATCATGAAACCCCTTTGATTTCAGAAAACTAACCCCTGACAGAAGGTATTTATAAGGCTGAGCTGCCTAGTGCGTGGGTCCCCAGCAAGTAACCTCTATTGATAAGTCTCTTGTCAGGGATTTTGAAAAAGAATTGCATTGCAAAGGCATGGTGATTGTCTGAGACATATCTTTCACTTCTCGATGTATTGTGTTGTGCAGCTGTATGGGATCTAATTTGCATTGGAAGCTCTTACCAGTTCAGATACATTAAATAATCATCATTATCATTAGCATGTATGCTAACACTGTACCCAAAACTGGTTTCACTTTTACGAAGTAGTTCACATTTTGGGTGGTTTATTAAAATGTTTTATTTCATTGATTGAAACCATAACTTCAACAGAAAACAATGAAATAATAAAACCAACATGTGAACTACATTCTTTCTAAGAGGTACAACTGGTTTAGCTTACAATGTTAACTTTGAATCGTGTGCACATGCTGGAATGATGAAGTTTATTTAGGGTGTCTGAACTGTTGCCCTTTGGTTAGAGCTTCCAGTTCTAATTAGGATCCATCCAGCTACACAATACATCTAGACATGAAGGATGTGGCTCAAGTGTTGGACATTAATTATTACTATGCCTTTGCAATGCAATGCAATCTCAAAATTCCTAAAAAGAGACTCATCACTATGTTACCCTCCCAAAAAAGAATGCTTTTACAGACCTAAGCTTTCCGTCTTTAGAAAGTAATTGGATGGTGTGGTAAAGTTTTTTGATTCGATTGTTTTCTGTTAAAGCAATGGTTTTAATCAAATCTACACATTTTCAACCATAATCCCAAATTAGTACTTCATCAATCTAAAAATATTTGGTGTCTGAAGCTTGCTTATTTAGCTATGAGGCTGTAGCTAAGTTCACACTACACAGTTTTAGCCCTGATTTTCCACTTTTTGCAAATTGCAGACAAAAACTCCAGTTCAGAGACAAGTCAGCACTCACTGGGGGCTCGCAAATCGGCTCTAAATGTGTGTAAATTGTTTAAATATGCTATTCAAGTGCCTGCAGATGCCTCACAGACCCCTGACAGATATGTAGCATGCTTAACATCTGGACCTGTCGGCAAGTCCAGATCCTGCGGTGTGAAAAGTGTTATGACTGGCAGCAAGTGGGGTGATGATCTACAGCCAATGAGAGCACAACACATGGGGTTAGGAGAAACCACGGTCAGTTTATATTCTTTATTGATTATACTACTCTTCTCAATAAGTTTTCTTTTTAGTATTTTTCATCTCATAGCCAAAAAAGGTGCCGCTTCTCATCTGAGCCTGTATTGAAGTTTGCCAAAATTCCAGTGCTAAAATGTTCATTAATATTCAGTGTGTTGCGCGTGTGATCAGTTGAATAGGAGCTGAGTATTGATGATTTAAAAATGAGATTTCTGTAGTTGTGTTGTCTCCGTAATGTATGGGGAGAGAGAGCAGTGGGGTCGAGTCACCTTTACAGTGTGGATGGGAGAGAGAGTCTCGTAGCATTGTGACGTTACGACTATGGCACCTGAAAAGCGACGAACTTAATTTGCAAGTCTGTCCTGGAGCTAAAAACACAGAAGACTCCTAGACTTTGACACAACAGCTCAGACCAGTTATAAAAAAAGACATGTATCACTAATAATCAGTCAGTGAATGCGGCTCCACATGCTTTTTCCCATCCTTTTCCACAAGCAGGTTCAGCAGTAAAACACAGCTGAATAAAGAGAGTCAGAAGCAGTGCTGGTTCAATATTATGCCATGAGCAGAATACTTTTAAAACTTTTTTGGCCATGAAACCAATATTGCGTGTCGCCAGGCACTGGTTTTATAGCACGCAATCACACTTTGCGATCACACAGAGATGCAATATAGTCATATTTATATTCTTTTTCTTCTTTGTTTTTACTTTTTACTGCAAACTAGATCATCATACACTTGCCCCAAACTGTGCTGACTTGTGGTTTCTAACACTGTATGACATGCTGTAATTAAAAACATGGACAAAAGTTGATTGCACAGCTATGCTTTTTGGCCTTTGACTCACCATCACATGAAACTCCTTGTGCTTGAGCCATGGTCCCCTGGTGAGAGTGATGGGGTCGAACTCTGAGGCCCTGTCTCTTAGGTAGGCTGGTTTCAGGACGTAGCCACACACCCCGTTCTGACCAAACAGGCCCTGGTTCAGGTCCATCTCTGTGCTCGGCGTCTGGAAGTTGAGGGCCACTGAAAAAAAAAAAGAGTGATACACATCACACAGCATTATACTGTATATGACAGCCAAGTAATGAAACAAATGCTGTAAATGTACTAAAAGGAAAAATAAAGTTTGTGGTTCGGGGCTGAACTTGTAATCCATGATAAGGCCAATAATAAGGCAGTGAAAGTGAGTAGTGGTCTAAGAATCCAAACCAAAATCTATGATTCGGCATATGGATCGGCTTACAGTGCGTGGGATGTGAACCATCAACATTATTCGTCTCACTGAAGGAGTGTGCTGCTCTCATCTATTTATTTCATAAACTGCAGATTTTTATCCTTGTTAAACACTGAAAAGTTGTTGAGTGAACAGCTATAAATGAAAATTTCAAATAAAAAGTTTCCTTTATAACATGAAAAGAATATTTAACAGTGTATGTCTGACAGCTTATTAACTGGTTGCGTCGGGATGCAGAGTCAAATTCTAAACTGTCTTTTAACTTCAGAACTGTTTCATCCCATTGGCTGTCACTTAAACTGTTGTCTGGTGATCTGCATTATGATTATAATTGTTTTAGAGGGCTTTTTATATGTCAGTAGCGATGAATAAAAAATAGGACATTTTCTATCTAATAAAGTAACTCAATAGTGAACATGTAAATGTATAAGTTAGCAAAGAATATTGAGTGTATTTTTACTAAATATCAAATATACTCAAGCCATATTATTGTATTTGAGATTAAATTAACTCAAGCACTGGGTTTCTGATCACTATTAAAAGTACCCGAGCCACTGGGTTCTGATCAAGGTTAAATGAGCTGAATTCTATGGAATTCAACACATTCCATTTCATGCTTGGCTGCTGTATAATTCAGATTTCTGTTATATGAGCTTGGCCACAAATTTCTGTTAAATTTTGCACCACAGGATTCCAACGTGTTAAACGTGATTACGATCAAAGTCAAATATGCTTGAGCCATGGGATTCTGACTAAGATTATATGGACTCAGGGAATGAGTTTCCACACACTTATAAAAGTGCCCGAGACACTGGATGGCGGTTAAATGTGCAGGAGTCATTCTGTGGAATTCAGCACGTTGCATTTCATGTTAAATGTACAGGAGCCATAGGATTTTGATTGCTATTAAATGAACTTGTGCCATGAGATCCCCGTTAAATGTGATTCTGATCAAAGTCAAATAAAATCAAGCCGTGGACTCAAATGAACTCAAGCGTTAAGTTTCCAGTTGCTATTAAATGTAGCCGAAGCACTGGGTTCCTGGATTCGAGGTTAAATGTGCAGGAGTAATTCTTTTACATGTGTGATATAAAAGATGACTGAAGAAAACAAGGGAAAACTTTGCAAAGAGCCAGTTGGGGGACAAGTCATTGTACATACAACAATAACTGGACTTCTCGAGCAACAGAGAATTCTTTTACAGTAACAGACTACATGACTGATCAAACTGGATTACAAAATAAGTTTAAAGTTGTAATCACCTATCTGGCAGCCTGCGTTCCACAGAGGCACTGGGTTATAGTTGGACGAGTCTGTCCTGAATGCGGATGGGTAAATTCTGCTCAGCTTGTCCACATTATGGTGAATGTACTCATTAGCTGTAAAACAGTTAATGCACAGTGAAGCTCTTCATACATGAACGACACAGTAACTGATATTTTCAAGCATCTTTCAGTCATTTGAACTTACCTGACTTCTCTGCAAGCTTCAGTGCGTCCCCCTCTTTAAAGGAGGACATCTCGTAAAAGGCCTGCTTGTTCCGTGCATGCTCAAATCCATCAAACTCAACACTTTTGCAGTAGATGACGATGTCTGAGAGCTCCTTGGCTAGTTTCAGCTTCTTTGTTTTCTAATGCCAGACCGAGTGTAAAATGAGTGATCAGGACACTCATGTTTGGTGTTAGTGGTACAAACATACTCAGGATACATGCAAGGGACTTAAAGTGTTTACAAGAGACAAATAACACAACCGACCTAACAAGGGGTCATTACCTCTTATTAGTAAAATCTGATTTCATCAAATATAAACTGTGTAAAACAGCCTAAAACTGGCGTTTGTTCTCCTACACGCTCTCCGTTTGCTGCTCTTTCAGCTTCCTTCTAAGGAGCTGTTTTGCCGCATGATAAATTATCCGGTTTTTAGAAACTTTTTTCTTGTTTTAAGAAAGCTTATCGAGTCACATTTTCTCACTATATTGGCAGATTATTTTGCTTGATTCCAGTACCTCTCCTTTTGTTTTCATTTTGCTTATTTTATTTTACAGTTTTTTGCAATGTAGGACTTGAGGTGGGGAGAAGATTGTGTGGGACAGGTCAGGGAGGAACCTTCGAAATCAAAAACAAGAAATAAAAGGAGGCCGAGCCTGGCTGAGGACATGGTCACATTCAGCGCATAATTCTGATTTGCACTGGAAAAATCAAACTAAACGGAATTGCAGTGAAATCTGAGACTCTTTTGGCACTTTTGTACAGGTGTACAGGAACCGTGCTGTACCTAAACTGTGCAGCAATGACACAGAACTTTCAGCACACTTTGATTTTCCAGTGTATCAGCCCGGTAACGGTGTTTCTGACATGTCAGCATCACAATTCTCGCCTCACAGCTTCTGGCCGGCCATCCCAAAACCACAAACCAGCGGAATGTGTTTCTGTCAGAGCTGCTTTTGTTATTGTGGTCTTTTATTTTTTATAGTCCTGTTTGAATTATTTCTCAGCATTCTTTAGCTATGCAAACCAATGAACACATAACCCAGATAACTTGTTAGTGACGTCCTGGTACACCTTCACATTTGTTAGCGTCATAGAAAACTCCCACTGAAATGTATCTTCAGCCCAAACAGACAGTAGTGCTTGTACTTCGTCGACTTCCCAGTTGATAGTTTGCGTCGCCACTGTTGTTTTTCACCGGACGGTGAGAAAACAACGGCCTCTTTCTAAGTTCTGATAACATTTCAACCAATCAAAAAGCAGTGACGCAGTCAGCGCAGCGGAGCTCCATTTTAGACCCAGTTCGGGCACGACTCAGGTACGGGTCGCTTTCTTTGCAATGGAAAAAACATTTTATGATGCACTGAATCGTTCATAAAATAACGGTGACTCAATTGAATCACTAGAGATCTACACATGATTACATACTTTCGTGGACATCTTTTCACTGTCCTCTTCGTCATCACGACAGTCCTCCTCCTCCGTCACGGTCTCCTCCTCCTCGGCCGCGGAATGGTCCGAGAACACGGTCTCCAGTTTATTCAGCCGCTTCCCTTTGACCAGAAACCGGCCCTTCAACTCCTGACAGAGGAACAATGATCAGCACCAAGCTAATGGGGGCACTCCTAGTGTCCTTTACAGGAAACTTTACACAAACCCTCATCATTACATGCTAAAACACGTTTTGGGATGAAGTATTCTTTTAAAAGCAGAAGTCTGAAGCGATTCCCCAGAGAAGATAATAATCCACTCCATCTACTCCATTGTTGAAGAAGGTCAGACACTGAAGGCACACCTTGACTGCGGTGAATGGAGCAAAACAATAGGCCTGCTACAATTACCCATTCCCCTGCAAAACAACTCCAGGGTTATTATGGACGATGGGTGCCAGTGTGTCATTTCAGGATGTGCTTTACCTCCAGACTGTAATAAAACACACCACTATTAACCCGTAGAACCATCAACGGCCCAAGTATGGCGCTGTGAGTGAGAAGAACTTGGATATGAATTATTTGCTTCTCAGGTTTCATTAAAATACAAGAAAATCTGTGGGAACCAATAACTCATTGAAACCTTTACATGTCCAAGCACCACCCTCTGAATGCAAAACCACACTGCAATTCATCCCATGATTTGAATTATTCTGCAACTGCGTTTGAACATTACAGCATAATTCAACTGAATTCAATTTTATTTATACTGCTCTTTTCACAACTCATGTTGTCACAAAGCAGCTTTACAGAATCCAGGGCCGAGTCCCTAGTGAGCAACAGAGGCGTGGAAAAACTCCCTCGACTGGAGGAAGAAACCCTGGGAGGAACCCAGACTCAAAAGAGGAACTCATTCTCCTCTGTTTGACCCAGGGAGAGAGCCAAAGAGAGACTCTATGGAGACTAAAGCTAGAAGGTCTAGACTTAATCAGTGCAGACTGGCCGTCTATGGTTAAGAGTCAGTAGAGGTGTTTTTTGTTGGAGTCTGAGTGAGGAGTAGTTTGAAAATGACTGTAACTGTAGACGTCAAAGGGTTAAATAATTCTGGGTTGCTGTAAAGAGGCTGGGGAGTAAAAGCAACCCCAGCCACATGCATTCCTAACATAGCATGAGGAATTCTGGGATGAGAAAAGGTACCTGTGTCAGCAGGCAATAACCACAACCTCCACACACCCCCACCCCCACCCCAACCCCAAACACACACACACACACACACACACACACACACACACACACAAACACCACTTCTGCTTAGTTTCTATTACCAGACTGAGGCTCTATTTCAGCCAGCAGTCCACTCCAGTCACTGAGATTTTCAACTCACTTAATATTTACTACAAATATACTCAATATTCTTTGCTAACAAAAGTATTTACACTACGCTGACCATTTGAGTACCTTCATTACCCAGAAAATTACATGTATTATTCGTAACTATTGACGTATAAAAAGCAAACCTAATATATTTATAATGTAGATCACCAGACAAGCGATGAAACACCAGATACGTGATGAAACACCAGACACGTAATGAAACGGTTAACAAGTGCATTTAAAGTTGAAGTCTAGAATTTGACTCTCATAACCACACAACCAGTTAATAGAATGCCAGACATGCACTGTTACAGATTCGTTTCATCTTATTAAGGAAACTTTTCATTTATAGTTTCACTCAACAGCTTTCCAGTTTAACAAGAATAAAAATCTGCGGTGTATGAAATAAATGAAGAAGTAGTAAAAACCTGTAGTGTGCAAAAACTTTTGACTGTTAGTGTAATTCTTAATGTCCAGAAATAATTTCTTGAAAATAAATATTTAGGGAAAAGAAGTCATAATTTCAAGAGACAGTGCCAAATTACTGGTAAGAGTGAGGTGTTAAATCAACATAATATTTTGAGAAAATAAGCCATTATTAAGCCAAATCTTTGGCACACCACTTCCAGAATATGAAATACAGAAAGAAAGAAAGAAAGAAAGAAGGAAAGAAAGAAAGAAGGAAAGAGCCATGTTTGGACAGGCGGGAATGGGCTTCTACCCTCTCTTGCCTCAAAAAAATTCTTAAGTTATTTAATCTATAATTGCTTTTCACTCTCTGACACACTGTTACCTACTGAACAAACTGAGGTATTTGCTCTTTCGAGGTGAGCATGTGAGAAAAAAAACACCTGGCCAGCAGCCAACAACACTAAAGGGCCACTTTTCATAAATGCAAGTGTGGTTATCATGCAAATTAGAAAGATTTATTACATCATTTGTATAACAGTTATGAGCTTACATTCCCTGTCTGCAATGTTAGTGATGCTGGTCAGACCTAGTCAGACTGTTTCTTAGAAGTCCTCAGTGATTACTGTCCTTTAACGGAACTATTGAAATATAATTCAATAATTACACAGTTATTACACAGTGATTACATTCTGTAGTTAAACAATCCAATTCAAATCATGAAAAAATACTAACAGAAACCTTGTATAGGTTGAAAAGAACTGCTATGAGCTATGATTAAAAAGTCATTAATTTAAAATTAAATCATGATTTCATCATTGCCTGCAAACAGTGTGATGTCTGTGGGTTAAACGCATTGTGATCTGAGTAGTGACCCACCTCTGGAGAGGGGAACTCTGTAGGCATGTGGTCGCCCAGAGGTTTAGTGAGAAGAGCGCTGCCGAGGATGGAAGTCATGTGCTGGGCCATCAGCCTCTGCTGCTCCACACTACAGTGGTTCTCCAAGGACAGGATCACCGGATACTCTGACGTCTGATGAGAAACAGACACGTGACCTTGTTTGACCCTTTAAAATGGCTTGTATTGCAGGGCCAGACAACCAGGAGAAATTTGGAGATACACGTGGGTGGGAATGTAGACTTATTAGGGTTGGATTTACGTCTTCGGCATCATCAGTAGGCAGATATCCTGTCAGACTCATCTGTCTCCGCGTCTGTCATAACCTACCTTGAAGGCGTACTCCTTGATAGCTTTAATGGCATCTTTGAACAGGATCTTGGAGGTGAGTGTGTAGCCATGGTAGATGACTGGTTCCCCATCAGAACCATCCCAAATGTCCAGCTCCACGCAGCGGCAGCTCTTCATCAGAGCTCTGTTACAGTTCATAGGTAATAATAATATTAAAAACCTTTTATTCAAATCACTGTTGGAATCCAAAGGGCAGCAATTCATTCCTTATATGTTAGCTACTAGTCAACTTCTTTTTCTCTTTCTTGTACAAAATATTGTTTGCAGAGATTTCAGAAGGAAGACAGAGATCAGACTGAAAAACGTTTAAACTCTCTTTTAATAATGGGAGGTTTTTATATAAGCTGTCATGATCTAAATATGGAAAGATGACCTTCAGAAAAACAAACTGGTGCAAAAAGGGCGGAAGAGTCAGTCTGACTGCAGAAAACACACTGAATTATAGCTTTAGCGTCCAAGTTGAGAGTGTGCTTAACTCTTTGTGTGGGTACCTCTCTCTTTGTGAGGACTAAATGTCCCTATAATGCTAGGAAAATTGGAACATCTGTACAACATTTTGCTGGTCCTCCTAAGAAAACATACCTTTTTCACCACAGATTCAGTCTTTCAAGGCAAAACTAAAAGAGCAGAATGATTGCTATCTGATTACTGAGGTTATGGTTAGGTTTTAGTGTAGATGTTGTATTACAGAGATTATTACAGCATTACAGTCAATGGAATGGAATGTCCTCACAATTATAGTGATACGCATGTGTGCACGTGTTTATGTTTTTGTGTATGTGTGTG
>JBBPCX010071391.1:0-10060 GCA_037974365.1 Hydrocynus forskahlii
ATATATATATATATACACTCTGTATATATATATATATATATATATATATATATATATATACTCTGTATATAGACACTTGTCCTAAAGTTCATCATTCACACAATGCTCGACAATCAGTGCTTAGGTTTTGCACCTTGTACACTATAGGGACAAAAGTACTGGACGCCTGGCCATTACACCAACAGGGACTTTATTGCATTCAAATATATAGACTTTAACATGGAGTTGGTACCCCCCCCCCCCTTGCAGCTTTAACAGCTTCCACTATTTTTGGAAGACTTTCCCCAAGATTTCGGAGTTTCTGTGGGAATTTGTGCCCATTCATTCTGTAGAGCATTTATGAGGTCAGGCGCTGATGTTGGACAAGAAGACCTGGTTTGCAATTCTCCGTTCCAGTTAATCTCAAAGATGTTGGATGAGGATGAGGTCAGGCTAGTCAAAATTAAATGTGTAAATGACTGAGGCTAGTCAAAATTAAAATGTGTGAATGACTCAACAACCCATTAGAAATTAATACTCCTGTACACTGTACCGCAATAACCCCTTCTAACTATTTTGCCCTCATTTTTTCCTCCTTTGTTTTTATATGCGTACAGTGTTTAATAAAGTAAAATTGTGCAATGTATGTACAATTGCATATTGCTTTCTTTTTATTAATTTAAAAACATTTTATTTTTTATGTATGTGTAGAGTAATATTATAGAGTTCTACATTATAGAGTAATATTATAGAGTAATGTTGACTAATATGGAGACATATAGTTTTCTACATTGTTGTACATCCTTCACAGAGAGGAAATTATTTTTTCATATTGTATATTTAATGCCCAAAATGTATACCACTGTCTTGTTAGACTGAGACTAAAACATGTCAAGAATTCAGTGGAACAATGAGTGAAATTAGCCAAATAAGACACAGAAAAAAGATTAAATAAATGTATTTAAACTTTAATTTCTTGACTGAAAGCAGCGAGAGATGTAAACTATATCCAACAAAACTGTACTCAATGAAACTGTAAAATGTCTGAAATTCTTAAATTAATTCTAAAGGCTGGTGATAACTGAGCCACAGTCCACGTGACCTGTATGAGCCAATCAGAGCAGAGAGCGTTTGCAGGGGGCTGAATAAAATATTTTTTAGGGGACACCATTGTATGGTTGGCAGAAAACGGGAGAAATAGAAAACTGGAGCAAATTTGCTTGGTTTGGTTGGTATTACTGGTATCACTGGAGTCTACAGGTGAGCAGCCATGCATTTATTTATGTGAATAAGGGAGTATTTTCTTCTTTAAATCTGCTCGTGGATGAGGGCACTGAGAGCGAGAGGCATAATAAAGACAGTCCAGCTGCCTTTATTGTGCCTCTCGCTCTCCGTGCCTTCATACACAAGCTGGTTTAAAGCAGAACAATATTCCCTTATTCAGTCTATAGGTTGATACCGTATAGAAAATGAGCTTTGTTGTTTTTTCCCAGGATTAGTCACATCATCCCTGTTCTGAGCCACTAGGCCATTGATCTTCAGTATGAAGGCTTTGCTGCTACTGCTGCTCACGGTTCAGCTGCTCTGCTTCAGACAGATCACAGCTGACCAGGAGTCAGGCACCGTCATTCCTGCAGAGAGTAAGAGCTTTTCTTTATTACCCTTATTACTGATTCCTTTATGATCACGTTTATACAGCAAAGTCGTATTTATACTAGAAGCTGCGCTAGGCTAATTGTCCCTGAGCATGCTGAGTGGTCCAGGTGACAGAGACTGCACACACGGCTTATAGTTGAAAACATTGGGTCTGTATGAATCACAACACTACAGTGTTTTTAGTAATAAAAATGCTGTGTGAGTTTCAAATACATAGTTTCAAATTGAAACAAGGTTTTTTCTTTAGCTTTTAAAAAAAGGTTTATAATTTGAGTTATTAAATCATTCATACACTGTAAACACATTTAAATTTACACACACGTGTGTGTGTATATATATATACACGTGTGTGTGTGTGTGTATATATATATAAGAAAATAATACAAGCTTTTTTATAGTGAAAATAAAAAATATGATTCCAGATTTTGGAATGTATACTTCAGTGTCTCACTGAATCGAAAAGTTTCATTCTCCAGATGAGGCTGAGTTAATTGTACCATTCTCTTCTGCCAGGCCGGCCCTGTGTGGACTGCCATGCGTTTGAGTTCATGCAGAGAGCGCTGCAGGATCTGAAAAAGACAGCTTTCAATCTGGACTCACGAGTGAGTGCTTCATTCTGTAGACTCATTGGAAACATCTACCATGGAGGTCCGCCTTGCTCAGCTGTAGCCCATCTGTTGGCATGCATAGTTTGTGCAGCCCTTCATCAGTGATCTTCATCACTGACACTGACATATCAAGATAAACTGATATGACAAGTCTGATAAACAGCACCTGATACACCCTTATCACACTAGCTCATCAGTAACACCGCTGTGTATAAAACAGTTAGATGCCTAAAATATGTGGTAAAAAAAACAGTCAGAATCCCACTGGGGATGAATGAGATAGAGGTGGATGACAAATTGTGTATAATAAAACATGGTCTGCAACTGTACTACTACATGGTGGACCTGCAAGGTGGGTGTTTCTATTAAAGTGAAAGGTGAGTGTTAAGTATATAAATATTCGTGGTTTTAAGAAGTCTTCATTAGTTCTTGGTACAGGGCAATGCAAAGGTTTTAGGAATGAGAAATAGTATGTAAAGGCATTTATCTTTTAATAAGCACATATTTGTTAAAAAAACACTAATAAGGAAAAAACAAATAAATAATACATTGTGACCTACTTTGTGTGTGTGTATGTTGTGCTTACTTAACCACTGACAAACTCCTTGTGTAAAAGTACATCAATTTACTGGAAGCTGACTTGATTTACAATTCTCATGTTGTATTATACAATTACAGCTATATATTATGTTGTTACAATTACTGTATTCATGTTTATTTGTACTTACTCATGTGTCATGTTATAGCGTGTTGTGCAGTGTGTTTTACTGGTAAAAACTCACAGTTGAGATAAATAATTTTTAATAATATTTATGGCTGGTAAAGTTTTTTTTTTACGATATGTTGATAAAGTTGTCGACCCAAACCAGTTCACATTCCACAGCTCATTCCACAGAGTGAAGTGATGGTTTGAGTTTTCCCATTTTCAGTTGTGTACATAATTTGCAGTCAAAACAAAATATGACCAGTCCCACTGACCTCAGCACAGCTGTTGCCAAAAATATGGAAAGGCAAATTGGGCTGTTGCGAAAATGATGTACACTTGAGGTGGCTGATGGCCTGGTGTTTGAGGAGTTGCCCCTGTGATCAGAAGATCGTGGGTTCAAATTCCGCAACTGCCTGAGGCACTACAGAGGTACTCTGGAGGGAGGTACCGTCCCCACACACTGCTTCCCAGGTGCTGCGTCACTGACTGCTCACTGCGTCACTTGGGTTAAATGCATAGAAAGTGAATGGGTTAAATGCATAGAAAGAATTTCACATTGTTCTTTAAGGGGCTTTAAGGGGCCACTTTACTTTTCATATATAAATCCAACATCGCTTTTTCAACAAGCATGCAAAAGACAAAGACTGTTCCTGGTGGGACGTTTGCTAACCTGTTGTTTGTGCCTTCCTCAGACGGAGAGCCTGGTACTGAGAGCCGAGCAGAGGGCGCTGTGTGACTGCATGCCCGTCAGCACCTTGAACTGAAGCATTACAGCATCTGATACAGCTCCACTGGAAAACTGTCAGGCCATGACCCCCTCCTCTTCTATACTCACTCGTGCACTTTCTTTTCCTTTGTGGTCTGAGCAGCCTCTCAATTGTGCATTATTAACACTATCACAAAAATACGGCACTAGCATTTAAAATGTGCTGGTACACGTGATATTAGAGTTTTAGTTTCCATTTAACACATTTTATAATCAATGTTGTGATTATATGTTTCATGTTGATGGATATTTTTTTATTTTTGTTTTGATAAGATGCTCCCCACTCAGAAAATGTGGAAAATACACAAACTACAGCATATTATTTGCACAGCAGAATTGTTGGGTTTGTCACAATATTTAAGCCTCTTTTTTTAAGTGTATGAAAAAGACGCGGATGACCAACAATAGATATGCACCAGATAATAGAGATGTATAGTCATGCAGAGAGTCTGTAGAGAGTATAAAATGTACTGGAATGGCCTTGTTTTGAGTTTGTCGTGCATAGATGATTGATATGATATTGATATAAACCTGCATGAGAAGTATTCACTAGGTTAGCTGTTTTATATGGAGGTGTTCTGTCTGTCATCAAGCCATCCTGAGTCCAATATCGCGCAGTCGTAAGCTAAATGTAATACAGGTAATGTAGATCTACCACAAATCATTTGATCACTGAATGTAGCTGTTCTAAATGTTGGTTTAGAATATTGCTGTTGTCCTGTTGCCACATTTTATAATTTGTAAAGAGGTGTCATTTATAAAATCTACTGTTTCAAACAGAATTAAAGTTCATGAGAGCACCGGAAATGTGGATGAGAATTTCCCTTGAGTTATTTATCAACACTAAACTAAACAGTAGTTACTGAATAGTTTTTTTTTTTAAGCGGACACATGTGTGTTCCTCTCCTGGAACAGTTTCTCACAGGAAATGCTGAGTCTTTCTTAACAGTCAGTGTGCATATGAAGGAGCAACAGCTTGTTGTTTTCACTTGAACTCCCCTGAGTATATTGTTGCTGTCTGAACAAAACCTCATCTGAAAAAAGAGGAGATGCGAGAAGGATAAAACATTCCTAACTTGAAGTCAATGGGGCAAGATTTTAGTGTAATTTTATAGGTCCATTTTTATTTTTTATGAAATTTTGACACAGTGTAATCAGCATTATCCCAGTATTTATTAATTACGACATCACATTCTGAACTGGTTACTGAATCACAAAACACTGTTGTGGTTAGAACACCAAAACATTACATGTTGACCCTCCTGTGGGATTCACCCATCACGACAATATTCAGAGACAAACTGCTCAAGATTGCATGCTGCTCATTTCTCAATAACAGATCATTGCTGTATAATTACAGTAAAATCCCATATTTTAACTCCTTTCACTTGGTATGAATCTCGTTACTTTAACCTCCATTAATCTCACATTTCAGTCTCCCTTTGGGTTTTGATCTGATAGCAGCAACACTTTAAATGGGATGCCTTTAAAAGTCTAGAGGTTTAATCTTGTTATTACTGTGCCTTTAACCTTTTTTGAGTCAGCATGTAGATTTGCTGCAGAACAATCTGGTTTTCTAGGGAAATCTTCTGACATGCTGACAGCGGAGCTGAGGCAGTGCCTGTTACGCACTTTTTCAAACCAGTCATATCTTTATATAGCACCCTCTGTATTCGCCATTGACCAAAGTGCTTTACACACTGACACACAGCATGAAGAGAATGTGTTATGAGAGCATGAAATATAAAATGAAAATAGCAGTAGTTAAAAATAGAACTGATGAGAGTATCAGGCAATATATTTACAAACAAAATAATAAGCATGAGAATGAAATAAAACAGTAGTGCAAGTGCAGTGTTAAAGGGAACGGAAGGACCTACACTCTGCCTGCCTGCCGTAATGCTGAGGGTAAATCATCTATAACCATTTACAGGCTTTGGTGATGGATTACTATTGGCCATTAGTTTTAGCGTTACTGGAACTTTCTGGCTTTTTAAAAAGAATAACGCACAATGAAATATGTTTTGGAATAAATACATAGATATTGCATTGATAAAGATGCATTTTTATGAATAAATGTAAATAATCCAGGTACATAAATATGTTATTCTTTGAGTGTCCACATGGGGTCAGCCAGACACAGCAGGCTGTTCCTAGTCTGTCACCGCATCACTGCAGCACTTCCACTCTGCAGAGCAAGCAAGTTTAAAGGGAAATAAATAGACACAGCAGCAGGAACCAGGGGTCCTTCAGAGACTCACACAGCGCCCCCTGTTTTAATTTAAAACTGCAGTGACCTGGCGTGCCTTAGCCTGCCAAAAGCCATTTACTCTGCAGCAGGGGCAATGGCGCAGCGAGGGGAAAAAAAACAAAACAAACTGTAAACAGAGAGGATGTCCTGCAGACAGGCCGTTCTATTTGCTTCTGTACACATTAGGCTCATTATTTGACATAATGGTACATGAGTTTGTCTGAGGCAAAATCATCTGAGGTAAGATCAAAGACAGCGGGGTTGCGAGGTGTTAGAGACACTAATACAAAAGACTGGAGCCCAGTGTCCAATGTCTGGCCACTTCATCAACTTTACAGTCACCCCAGTGAGTCACTGCTGGGTCAAGCTAAGGGTATGATCAATGATCAATGACATTATAGTTAAACTTCAGGATAAGGTATGACTATAATTTAGTAGTCATGTCGTAATTAACTTCGCTAATGTATGCCCCAGTGAAAAACCCAAGACACAGTGCAGTGAGTAAATAATAATAATAAAAATAATTTACATTTGTCTTTTGACTTTGTACTTATAGATACAAATGAGCATGCATTAATATGTATAGAGTAATATATTTAAAAACGAACCTGACAAATATTAAAGTTAAAAAGTGGGAATAAACCAAGATCCGTATATTTATGCTGCAAAAATACAAACACTCATGCAACAAGTAACAGTCATGGTGAAGGAGCTTTCTAAAGCTCTCTGGAGCAATACTATTAAACACCTGCATAACGAACCATGGCAAAGACCTTTACCATACCTGTTTGATTATATGCAAGTGAAAAAGTCATGGATCCACAACTTCTTGTTCCTGAACAGGTGCGGCACACTAATTTCTCTAAGACTAACAAGGAAGGTAAGAGAGAAAGGAGCAATCACTCTGCAAGAATTGCAGGACAACCTGAGAGCAGCAGGAACAACATTTACTCAGTAAAAATCAAGCAGTAAACTGCACCGTAGTCATTTCTGTTGCTACACCCCACACATAGATGTACTTCAGACACAATGATTTAGATAAATCAGGACCAAAACAAAGGTAGAGCTCTTTGGCAATCAGTTAGCTCATGATGTTTGGAAACAGGAGGACTTCTATGTGTGTGTGATCCTAAGAGAACCTTACCAGGACATAAAACATGAATTGAGGGAATGTACTAGGGGAAAGGAATTAGAGGATTATTTACGGTATTAGAGTTAAACATGTTAAATCATCAGCCAAGAAAGGGGAGAAAATGGTCATTTTAACAAGACTACAGCCCTTAACAATCAAACACAACGTGGGAGTCTGGAGCATATGCCTTGATACTTGTCCAGGCATATACTCCAGACTGTTAGGGGCTGTAGTTTTCATATAAAGTGTAATTTTCCATGCTAACATTCTGTCATACATGGCACATTTCTAGTACAAAATGCACTGTAGTCACAAATTGCATGTTTGTGAAATAAAAGACCCAGAGATATTAAAAAAACACATGAAGCCCCTGTGCCTGTGCTGATCATCCTCTGGTAATTTTGATACCTTGGAGCACCGCACTATGGTTCCTGTCGTTCAGTGTTTATGTGGATGCTTACAGAACTGAGTTTTTATGAGGGGAATGAGTTATTTGGTAATTTGTGGTAAAATGTGTCTTACTAGCTTATTAATATCTGTTGTTAGCAGGACTGGAGCGGGGCTTTTTTTATATAAGGGCAGATCATAGTAACAAAACATTACCGGCCCACCGGGAGCTATCCATTCTGGCAATTAGCAATATTGTAGTACTGACTAATGACTAAACTTAGGCTACTTACAAAGTCAAAGTTTCCACATCAAATACTGACAGATAGTTGAGTGAAAATGTTTTCTTGATTTTTTACACACTTCTGCACATTTTCATATACATTTACTGTTTGCTGAACGTAACATTATGGGTTTAAAAAAAAACAAACCATAAAATGTGGCCTTTAATATTTTATGGGATTTTTTCATCTTAATCTCAGAAAATAAAGTGTGTACAACATTTTTTATTTTATATTTAAGTTTGTTCTCTGAAAGCAATATCCAACAAAACCTTAAATAAACCCCAGGCGTTCAAACTTTTGCATGTATTGGTATACAAAACACATTACTGGCCATGATTATATGATACAGAAAGTATATAAACTTTCTGAAGGATCACATGCTTTTGGGAGGAGAAAACTGGCCAGTTTCGATCCTGGCCAGTTCCGACTGGGTGCCCCTAGTCGGTGGACAGGCTGATAAGGCAGTGAGTCTGCCTTCCTCCAGTGGAGAGGTACTCATAAATAATTAATACAAGTGATAATACATTAATTATGCATCCATATTTTTGCAGGGCCCTCAGATGAATTCCCCATTAGTAGTCTGATCTATGAATAGTCTCGAGTCTGGCCATCTCCGATAATGAAATATTCACTTCACACTGCCATAGGCAGGAGAGAGGGAAAGGGGGGAGGGAGAGAAACGGGAAGTTTAAGTCATTCTGGGAGGTGTGGTGTGGAGTTTGCTGGCAGGGCAGGGGGGCCACAGACGGCAGAACAAATGCCATGGTTGGCGTAAGAATGTGTGAAGCGTGAAAGAGAAAGAGAGGGGGCAGCAGAGGAGGGGAAGAGGGCTGACAGTCCATCAGACTGAGCATCCACTTAATGGCCAATATGTGTGTGTGTGTGTGTGTGTGTGTTTACGTAGATGCTAACTTTGCTGGTTTATGCAAATTTCTCTCATTTTCACACCTTGAAAAAAACATTAATCAGATCCCGTCTCTCTGGCGACTGAACATACAGTCTTGATGTGGTCAGCATCAAACCCTACCAGCCGAGCTACTGTAGGAACATAAGTCCTGAAAAAGAGGACTATATATAGTTTTCTTTAAAAAAATTTAAGCTGAATTTTCCCTCTTCAATAAGTCTTCCTCCTGTCTTCTCCTCTCTTCCTCTTCCCTCCACTCCCCTCGGCTCAGTCTGTCTGACTGTGTGGATCTCCCAGGTTGCAGAATCCGGTTCTAGCCTGTTTTCCCCTCTCTCTCTCTCTCCCTCTCCATCTCTCTCCCTCCCTCTCTCTCTCCATCTCTCTCTCTCTCTCTCTCTGTCTGGCTGGCGCCCTCTCCCTCCCCTCTCTCTCTCTCCGAGTGTGTGTCCTGGTGCTGCCAGCCTGGTTAATGCCTGTGGCAGTGTGTATGGCTCCAGAGGAGCGGGTGCATGTTAGGTCCCAACAGTGGGCATCCCAGGACACACACCGATTAGAGAGGAAAAAAAGTATAGATTATTTTTAGAACCACACTGAAAAAAATGGTACATTGGATTTGCTTGATTCAAATATGTACATCTGTTCCACCTGAATAAAACCTATTACATCAACACCACAGATGTAAGCGGATGTGAATCCCTGATCATCCCCTCCAAGCTACACCAAAATCCTTTTGGTGTATGTTAAGGGAAGCACACCTGCTCCACCCTGACCCTCAGCACAGGTGCCCCTCAAGGCTCAGTTCTGAAGCCCCACCTACTGTATATTCCCTATTTACCCACAACCACCTACAAATTCACCACTATAACTCAATAATAACGTTTGTGGATGACACCTCACCTGTATGCTGAGCTTGTACCCAGTTTTAACTTTCATCAAGTGTATATCAATAAGGACCTTTCTGAGAAACCAACCAACGGCTTCTTTGTGAAGAAGCCCCAAAAAGGCCTGCATTTCCTTTGGAGGATGAGCACCTGCCTATCTCCCAAAATACTCTCCAACTCCTGCTGCTGCACCACTGAGAGCATTGTAATCTGCTGTATCTCAGTGTAGCATGGTTACTGCACCATTACTGGAAAGCCCTGAAGCGAGTCATCATGGGCACCACTGGTACTAAGCTCCCAACCATAAAAGACATTTATCATTAACACTGCCTGCACAGAGGTTTCAGCATCAGCAGAGATCCCACCCACCCCAACTACGACCTGTTTTGCCCCCACCCCCCACCCCCACCTTCTGGTAGGTGCTACAGGAGTCTCAGAGTCTGACTCACATAGACTCCTGAACACATAGACTCACTGAACACTACTCATTCACACCCCCCAACCCC
>JBBPCX010071392.1:0-10059 GCA_037974365.1 Hydrocynus forskahlii
GAGAGAGAGAGAGAGAGAGAGAGAGAGAAAGAGAGAGAGAGAGAAAGAAAGATCTAGAAAAGGGAGATTGAGGGAAAGAGAGAGAGCGAGAGAGAGAGACAGAAAGATCTAGAAAAGGCAGATTGAGAGAGAGAGAGAGAGAGAGAGAGAGAGAGAGAGAGAGATCTAGAAAAGGGAGATTGAGGGGAAAAAAGAGAAAGAGAGAGAGAGAGAAAGAAAGAAAGATCTAGAAAAGGGAGATTGAGGGGAGAGAGAGAGAGAGAGAGAGAGAGAGAAAGAGAGAGAGAGAGAAAGAAAGATCTAGAAAAGGGAGATTGAGGGAAAAAGAGAGAAAGAGACAGACAGAGAGAAAGAAAGAAAGATCTAGAAAAGGGAGATTGAGGGAAAGAGAGAGAGAGAGAGAGAGAAAGAGAGAGAGAGCGAGAGAGAGAGAGGTGGTTGAGTTGTGTTGTTTGTATTTACCCAGGGCAGCCTCTGGCCGTCTGTCTCTCTCTTCCACTGGCCTCCCTGTTTGGGACTCTGCTGGTTCTGACTTGGACTCGCAGGAACACGGAACTACAGAAGGACAGAAGAGTAAGAGGTCAGCACACACGCACACACCGCAGGAACACATTACACACGCAGCAGGAGTGTAAAATACATCGATGTATTGGTGGCTGTTAAACTGCAGTGATTGTGGAATCTTTAAACGGATTCAAATCTAATATGATAATTTTCAATAAAGTATGTCCCCATTTTATTGGCCAAATTAAAAGCTGTTACTAACAGTTAATTCACCATCCTTATGTACTCCCAATGACGCTGCACGGCCACTTCATCAGAAACCCCTTCCTTGTTGCTCCACCTTGTTGTAAGATTAGAGACTGTAGCCCGTCTGTTGATGTGCATTTGTGTTGGTCTCCACTAGATCTTCACCCCCATTCCTGACCATCACCCAAATAATATCTGGTGACTGTCTGGCCGTAAATGATTTCAACTGGCGGCAAAGTAAACAATGTTGATTATTATTATTGATTATTATTAATAATGGGGTTATCATGGGGGAGCTGGTGGCCTGTTGGTTAGGGAGTTGCCCCTGCGATCAGAAGGTTGTGGGTTTGAGTCCTAAGACTGCTAGTGGCACCACTAAGGTACTCTTCAGCAAGGTCCCGTCCCCACACACTGCTCCCGGGCCCCACTCATTGGTGGCAGCCCCCTGCTTCACTTGGTGAATGGATTAAATGCAGAGAAAGAATTTCACATTGTTCACACTGTGTCCTGTGCTGTGGTGTGTTCACATGTGACTATAAGGGGCCTCTTCATTCATAGACTGTTAAATTCTATTATTCATAGGTTGCTTTATTCTATATTTATTTTAATGGATTTAATGTTGTGTTGACATCTGCACCAAGACAACATCAACCTGCTGGAAACATCTTAAGAGCATATTGGCCTTTTAAGTTAAGTGATCTGAGCAAAATCTCTGCAGGGACATGGAAATGTTTAGGTTTTCATGTTAATTGCAACATTTAAATGAACAACTTCAACAATGAACAACAGCTGATCTTGTTTACTAACTTTACTAGGGCTTTTTAGGATTATCTAAAAATATTTAATAACCAGCAATAATCAACAGGTTAGCTCAACTTAGCCAACAGCAAGAATCTGACCACTATATACTAAGCTATACTAGATATACTAGCTAGCTGGTTAATGTGTTAAAGTGTAGTTTATTAGTTAACTTCCGCTACTGTTCCTAACTTTTGCTAGGACTGTTTCAGGATTATCATAAAAACTGAAAAATTGTCAATAATCAACAGGCTTGACTTAGACAACAGCAAGAATCTGGTGAATGGGTTAAAGGCCACAGGTGAATGGATTAAAAGGCGGCTAGTAATTTTCAGATGATGGGTTTCAGCCTATAACTGTAACCCGTCCAGTTTAGGTGTGGTAACCTGGACAGGTAGCATGTACAGTTTAGTGTTTTTCTGATTCAGCGCATCTGTTTTACCTCACCAAGGGCTTGACAGCCAGCTGTTGAGTTGAATTAGATGTGCTACAGTGGAATAACACTAAACTGTGTTTGATTAGAGTTGGCTCTACATTAATCTGCAGGAACACACAGCAGCAGCAGGCCGGTCTGGCCTGTACTGTTCACTCTCCACATCGCACTGAATAATGCATGACAGAAATATAATTTATTTATTTTTCATGCTGCAATAGAGAGAAACTGTTTTAACCCCACACGCACTTAAATCACACAGCCGCTCATTAAACTGTGATTCTGGTTTATCCTCGGTGTCGGATCACCCACGTAGTTCATAAAACAACAGCGAAAAAGACACAAAATGACACATCTAATGGACACGTTTGGTGTCTGAGGAACATTGGCGTGGTGCTAACTGCAGGCCTAAACCAGCACACACTCCTCAAAGTGTGTGGCGGTGTTAAGTAATCTCTAATAGACTCACTTATGTGGTTTCTGAACACTGTGTGACTGATATCTGAACACATGGACTAAAAACTCGTAGCTCCATTGCATAAACCAAAGAGGCAAACTTCAGACAGCAGGCATGTCTTGGTTGATGAATTACTTTATCCAGCTCTTCACTAAGGTGGAGCAGGGGCGGGGGGGCTGTTGGGTCTGGATCTCCGAGGCTACAGTCCTGGATGTTTTATGTATAGACCCAGATCTATTCATTCTCATCATCGGTGTGATTGAGGAGGTAATAACACTATTGTTCGTCTTAAGTTGTATTATTATTATTATTATTATTATTATTATTATAATAGTAAAGTGGCCCCTTATAGTCACGTGTGAACATATCACATGTGAAATTCTTTCTCTGCATTTAACCCATTCACCAAGTGAAGCAGTGTACAGGCAGTGACAGGGGAAAGTGTGTGGGGACGGTACCTTGTTCAAGAGTACCTCAGTGGTGCCACTAGCAGTCCTGGGATTAAAACCCACAACCTTCTGATTGCAGGGGCAACTCCCCAACCACCAGTCCACCAGCCGCCCCAATTATATATATTTTTTTTTCACTTCTCATACGAGTCAGTTTGGACTTCTGCCATGGTTCCAATGTTAAAATGTGAAAGTGAAAAGTGAAAGTGACCATTCTGTCATATGTGAACACACCACAGCACACAGTGTGAACAGCACGAAATTCAATCTGTGCATTTAACCCATTCACCAAGCGAAGCAGCGGGCAGCCAGGAACACAGGACCCGGGGAGCAGAGTGTGGGGACGGTGCCTTACTCAGGGTACATCAGAGGTGCCTAGCGGTCTTGGGAATCGAACCCACGACTTCCTGATCGAAGGGCGAACGGCCTAACCAATAAGGTACCAGCTGCCCCATTAATTATATCAATGAATGCTTATTAATATAATTGTTTTACATTAGAGTATTGCATTAGAGCATTGACCATTTAAAGATTTGATTTATTTGATCAAATCATCTCCATAATGTATAAGGAGAGAGAAGGCGGAGGCGTGAAAAATGTTTCTGAAGGACAGCAAAGTGCTGTAGTGTGACAGGTAAAGTTAGCCAGCAGAGTTTGTGCTGAGTTTTTTTCTCCGATTCACTGAGCACCCCCATGCCCCCGTTTTTATCCCTGCATGTCAGAAATAAGTTTCTGTCAGACCTGGGCTGCAATTACACTTTACATTTTCTCACAGAAATGCATTCTAGTCCTGCCTACTCCCCTCCAACAAGATTATTACATCTCTATCCCTCCAACATTCCCAAACTAAACCAACTCCCCAGCCAACAAATATTTATTTTGAGTCAAAACAAACTGTTGCCCCTACTGTTTCGAGATCCTGATGATGCGTCTGCTTTGGGGAGAAAGTGTATGTGATACCTGTCAAAAATACTGTATTTATCCAGACTGTAGCTATTGTAGATTGCACTAAGTGTTGTCTTGTCCAGTTGTTTGTCTTGCACTCTGTTTTGACCTGTCTGCACTTGTGGTCTTGAGTTCTGTTCTGTTCTTGTGTTGCTCCATGGTCCCAGAGGAACGTTGTTTGGTTTCACTGTGTTCTGTGTGTGTATATGGTCGAATTGACAATAAAACCTACTTGACTTGACTTGAAGCTGCCTCCTCACTTGAATTTCAGAGGTGTCAAAGAACATGAGTGCACCTCAATCACACTCATGTCTAATAATCAGACACATCTTCACATGACCTTCACTTTAGTAAAAAAAACCGCTGCTTACACAGAAATTCTCTAATATTTTCAAATTATCACCACCACCCCTCACTTTGACTACAGTCTGGTAAAGGGGGAAAACTGTAAATTAGATTTTTCGCTTTAAATAAGATCGAGAGTGGTCGCAGCCATAGCAGGAGCTTGCGTGTGTTTCATAAAGTCCAACAAAAGCGGATATACTCATGAGGCATGTGAAAAATTAATAAGAAATTCTAAGGATTTAAAGTATTTATGAAACTCTGCATGCGTTATGAGCTCAAAGTGTCAAAGAAACTTCTAAAAAAAAGTTTAAACCATTTTCACCATGCGTGCAAAAGGTGTGAATTGCACCTTCACACATTCAGGGAGGAAAAGAGACCTGTTAAATGTTACTTATGTCAAAGAGAAAGAAGGAGTAGAGGCAGCAGCAGCACAGAGTCTCGTCTGCCAAACCATATGGACAGATCCTTTAATGTGTTTCATTATTAGAGCCACTTCTCCTGAGGAGAATAATTATTCTTAACACTTCAGATACTGTAATGAGAAAAAAAACTTCGGAGTGAGAGTTATTTCACACCCAGAGTAATTCCACATTCTCCATACATCGCTGCATTTGACATTCCAGTACAAAAATTTGATCCACAGCTCCGTCTAAATCCACTTATTTGATTTTTTTTTTCAGAGCTGCTTCGTTTTTAACGAGAGCATTTCACCATCTCACCACAGGACACGTCAGAAGAGTGGGTCCCGAGCGACGGTTTAAAAAAACAAAACAACGAGATGCCAAACCCCAAACAATCAAAACAACCACTGCTTAGCAACCGTCTATAAGCAGCACGTCGTCCGCCAGACCAGCTCCTCAGTTTCCATCAGAAACTGATTAAAATAAATCAGGAGCTGTTGATGGAGTTTCACAATCCAAACAACGGCTGGAGGAACCGAGGAGGAATCTGGAACCGAACCTGTGTTCTCCTCACCAGCTCACACAGTATCAACTACTTTTACACACAGAACTAATCCTGATACTTTTTACTGCTTTCTTGATTATTTGTGTTTATTCTAATGTTAACTTTGCCATAATACACAAAAAGGCTTTAAACAATGTGACTTTTGCACAGTACTGTATATTTTTGCCAATACAGTCATGGAAAACAATAAGAGACCACTTTTCCCCTTTTTTCTGTTCACTGTTTGTACTGTTTGCGGCAGTGTGTGTGTGTGTGCGTGTGTAAAATGCACAGGTTGTTATTCTTTTCTGAACTACGGCAGGCCTCCATATGTATTGTGAGTGCAGTAGTGTGTGTGTGTGTGTGTGTGTGTGTGTTGTGAGTGCAGTGGTGTGTGTCGAGCAGCTTTTCTATGGTCTGTATTCCAGCAGCTTCACTCCTAATTCAGTTTCTGATGGATGAAACAGACTCACACACTCACACACTCTGCTCTTAACATCGTTTTAATTGTTGCAGTTGTAAAATAATGTAAGAGTGTTGTGTAGTTTAACATTTCCTAGGTATAATAAATTATTTACATGTATTGGTTTCACAATTTCGCCATAACAGTTCTTTGTTAGGAATGTTGAATCATGTGTGTTCAATAGTGTATAAAACAATAGTGACTTGCCCATTTTACACCGACACACACCCACACATTACAAAAGCAATAACCAGAACAAAAATGATGCAGTCTCTTGTTTTTTTCCATGACTGTATGTTTCGTTCTGCGCAACTATTCCAACACACACACATGGTCAAATACACACACACACACACGGTAAAATACACAGGAGCACACAGGCTCGCTTACACACTCATGAAAAAGCCTCAGCCGGTCTGATTCATTTCTGCAGAACCCGACAGATTTCCAAAGGGACACTAATTAACCCGCAGTCTTTATTCATTACACAGACATATTAAACAACGTCATCCCTCTGGACAATTACCGCAGCTAAACCCACACACCTGACCTTAAAGAAGACACAGAAGTGCTTCCATTCATTCTGCTCACTGATATTCCTCCCCTACTCTGATCTTTCACCTTTCCTTTAAAGGAACGTGACAGCAGTTTTCACTATCAGCCCTGCTCACCGTTCTGTTCTTATGCAATAGTCTTATCATGCACAGTATCACTACTTATGACGCTGTTACACACAGCTCCAAACCACTATCCGTGTTAATCAGTAAGTTATTTCAGAGTTTATTCATCTATTGTATTTAGATCCAACTCTCTTACTGACCACAGCATTTTGAGAGTATAGAACAGAGTATTTTTTTGATAGTTTTAATCTGACTTTATACTGTATTTTATATTTTTCTTGTCTCCGCGCAGTTATAACATAAGCAATTTCCTCTGGGATGAAGAAAGTTTTCTGATTCTGATTCTGACCACAGGTCTACAGGAACAGTGCTGTACCTAAACTGTACTGTGATGGGACTGAAGTTGTATAAGGTTTTGATGCTCCAGTGTATCTCAGTCCAGTAACGGAGTTTCTGACTCAATTCTCTCCAATTTATGGCCGGTCGTCCCAAAACCGCATCCATGGAGTCGAACCGGCGGAAAGTTTTTCTGTCAGAGCCGCTTTTGGTAGAGTTATTCTTTTATTATTCATAGTCTTGTTTTTAATTTTTTCTCTGTATTCTTTATCCATGTGATGAAAACCGAACCTAGAATACTTGCTAGTGATGTCCCGGATCACCTTCAAGTGCATGAACTTCATCCACTTCCCAGTTGTTAGTTTCAATCTTTAATGTTATTATTTTGCACAGACAATAAAAAATACGATGTCCTCTTCCCATGTTGCGATGACATTTCGACCAATCAGAGAGCAGTGATGCAGTCAGCTCGGCTGCGGCCCACTTTTAGCCCTGCCGTCCAGCAGCTCAGGTTTGGGTCACTTTATTCATAATGGAAACATATCTGTTTGCGGTACGGGATGGTTCCATATTTAGTGTGTGTGCTGTAGTTAAGATTTAAGATGGAACCTAAATCCTTTGAATATTATCATTAGTTTTTATGTAACAGTTTTTGCTGACTAGGTTGCTTTGCCCTGTTCTGTTTATGTTCTAGTTGCTAAAAGGTTGTGAAAGATGCTTCTGGTAGTTCTAGTCATTAAGGAACGCTAGACAACAAGGTCTAAGATCACAAATGTAATTAGTTCAGCCCTCCCTAGAGGGCAAACTCATTCCAGTGTTGTTACGATGGTTATCAGTGTGGCTATGCAAGCAAATGCAGCTACTGACTGGATTCTGTCAAAAATAACATTCAAGTGTAAAATGAGGTTTTGAGAAAGAATTCAGATGTGCACTACAGTGTAAATAGAACCTATAATACAAATTTAAAATGACAGTACAGGCCTTATAGTGAGACCGGCTGAGAGAATGTCTAACCACAGTTTAATTAACTTCACATCGCCAGCCGAATTAAAAAATATATATTTTTTCCTAAGGTTTCTTGATATCAGTAGCTCCACCTGACAATATAATGGAATTTTTCTTACACTTGTTTCACATTCAGAGAAAAGTGTAATTAATACAATATTGTACTTCATCCAAATATTATGTAGTTGATCTGCTCTCGTGATGTCGCTCGGGAGCTTTATGGCTAACGCTGCTATCACTAGAAGTCAATAGTCACCTAAACCTTTATCTGTAAAAACATCTCCAAAACGTCTCTCAACCTGGTCAAAACCTCATCCAGATCTTCATTAAGGTGTAACAGACTCGTCAGTGTGGTTTAGGACACAGTATGACTTACTGTAAGCTATAAAAATGAAACCAAACTTTACTTAGGCAGTCTTTTTGCACAACAGGGTCTGTTTTCCTCAGGAGCACTGACCTAGAATCAGTTCTTGAAACAGAGACCATCATAAATACAGAGGAATCTGATCTTAGATCAGTCCTTTTTATGACTGCTTGGTGTCTGAAAGCCAGTAGCACTAAAATTTAGCACATTTTTACAGCTCATAGTAAGTCAAACTGCGTCCTAAACCACATGCACAAGTCAGTTACACCTTAATGAAGAGCTGGATGAGGGTTTTAGTGCCTTTAGAGAAATTTGAAGATGTTTGTACAGGAAATAATTGGGTGACTATTGACTTCTAGTGTTAGCAATATTAGATTTGTATCTCCAGTTCTAAAGAAAAGAAGAAAAATCTGGACTGAAACATGTTTGACGACATTTGGGATCAGTGGAAAACTGCAAGTAAATTTTTTTATGAACTTTCCCTTTAATGACGGAAATCAGTTCCCCATTGGCTTCTATGATCAGCGTGTTTGGAGCGAGACAGCTAAAATAGTCTGTGTTAATTGTCCGTAACATACAGGTGATAGAGTTTAAGTTGAGAAATCCCTCAGCACAAACACACTTTGTGAGTCAATGAGGAATCCACACAAAACAGAAGTTGAGTTTCTTTTTATTTTTTTTAATGGAAGAGTAAATAGAGGGAATGAAAGTCTCTGACAGCGCACATTAAGTTTTGTTTCATTAATCCGAGACAAAGCATTAAAGGCTTTGTTTACACGCTATAATAGCCCCTGATTATGGCGGTGGCTGATAGCGGCTCTAATTTGCGACGCGGCGGCTTAAATTTGTTTAATTACGACTTGAAACAAAAGGAGGGAAGAGTAATTAACCCACCTGGTTCCCTGGCACAAAGTCCGGGCTGGGCTCAGGCATACCCATGAACATGTTTTCACCGTCAAACTGCAAAAACAGACAGAAAGAGAGAGAGGCTGTAAACACCAGCAGCTCTGAAAAAGCCTTTTAGCCACGAAAATCAGCATTTCTGAAACACATACACACACACAGACAAGCAGCTCTATCTTTCTGCTTTAAGGCTGTTTGTCTTTGAAGTTGCTCCTTATCGAGCACAGAAGACAGTGATTTGATGCAATTAGTTCAATAGTAATTAAAATAACTAGTGGAGAGGATGAATGAAATCCTTTCATCTGAATGAAGTGCAAAAGAATAGAGAAAATGAGGCACACAAACACAAAAACACACACAGACATACACACAGGATCTAATCTCACTAACAGAGACTGTCACTGCATCACGGCTATAAGGTTGGTGTTTCCAATAAAGTGGCCAGTGTGTGCAAGCACAAGGTTGGTGTTTCCAATAAAGTGATCAGTGTGTGGAAGCACAAGTTTGGTGTTTCCAATAAAGTGACCAGTGTGTGGAAGCACAAGGTGGGTGTTTCTAATAAAGTGGCCAGACATTGCAAAATGCAACACTAAACTAAGCAGAGTTGCGCAATATGGACATAAATCGAGCCGCGATGACACTGTTATGATTGTAATACATCATGCAACACATTAAAACACACTGGAAATCTTTTTGAGATTGATCTGCATTATTTTGGCCAAAACAATAAACATTTATTGGATTATATAAATACAATGATTCATTAAAAGACCTACAGCATCTCATCGGGAGCTGTGATTGGTCATGATGCTTGCATGATTGTTCAGAGGCTCATTTGCATATTAGTGTTGCAAGAGCCAACATCATTCTATGTATTGTGCAGCCCTATTGCACAGCTACTATGCTGTAGGTGAAGGTGTGTGTGTGTGTCTATGATGACGAGGGGTATGAAAATCAAACCCAGCTGTGTTATGCACCTGGGAAACTGCACTGTCCTAGTGCTTTCAGCTACACACACACACAAACACACAGTAAATTCTGCTGACAGTGACGCCAGATGCCAAATCACCACTGCTTCTCTCTCCAGCCCCACACAGATACACACTTTAAACTGCTGTGAAAGAAGTCTGATTAATATCAAAAGCAGAAATCAGGTGCTTTTGAGCCCTATTACACACACACACACACACACACACACACACACACACACACACATACAAATACACACACACACACACACACACAC
>JBBPCX010071393.1:0-10059 GCA_037974365.1 Hydrocynus forskahlii
AAATAGCCATGTAATTCATAGAAGTAATTATATAAATATGCATTTTAATAGCAGACTTTCCAAAGCATTTCCTTACCTAAGTGTTGCCGATGATGATGATGATAGTCATACCTGTCATAGGGTTCAAATTATTTGCTGGTGAGATCATGGAAGTATTTTAATGATTGCTTACTGATGCAGTTTTAAGACAAATTACTCAGTCACAAAGATTTTGTTTTGTAATACAGAGTCTAATTGTTTTTTTTCTTTGAAATAATTGTGTTAATAATAAAAGAATGTTGCCACACATTAATCTTAATCAGAATCAGAATGAAAAAACTTTATTTATCCCAGAGGAAATTGCTTATGTTATGACTGCACAGACCCACAGAGACACAGAAACAAGTACAATGTAAAATAAAAGTCAAAATAAATCCAATAAAATCTCTGCAGAAAATACTCAGCATGAAATATACTGTGCTATGTACACAAATGCTGGGAAATAAACACTGCTCTCCTCGGAACCTGGCGTGAATCTTCAACACCAGCTCCAGCGGACTGGTGCTGCTGAACTGAGTGAATAGCATTCTCATAGTGTTCTTTTTCAAAATGTCCTTTGTATCTAGATGGGTAAGGGCCAGGTGAAGGGTGGTGGTGGCATTATCTTTTGAATGGTTGGGATGATACATAAACTGCAGGGGGTTAAATGAGGGCAACTGGGTCTTTATGATGGGTGTCTTGAACCACTTCATGATGGTGAATGTGAATGCAGTGGGACAGTAGTCACTGAGGCAGGACACCCATTCATTCCTGGTCACAGGGATAATGGTGGTGACTTTGAAGCATGGTGGGACCACAGTGGTACTCAGAGGTACTCCGGTCGATGGGGGAAGTGATGGTCTTCCTCGCTGAAATGTCGTTCCATGCCTCAAACCATGCATAGAAGTGATTCAGGAAGTGACCTGGAAGGGAGACCTCAATGTCACAGGCAAGTGCAGAAGTCCTGTGAAGGGACTGCCGTACAGGTCCTGGAAGAGGCCATTGATCTCCTAAGCATGATCATGCTTTGCTGCTCTGATGACCCAGGACAATGTTGACCTTCACTGTTCTCAGGGCAACCTTATCACCTAATCTGAAGGCAGTATCACAAGTTCTTGGAAGTCTTAAAAGCTGTATGGTCTTAGAGACAGTAACATCAATGCACTTTCTGATGTGTCTAGTCACTGACACCCAGGTTGTACTCCCCCAGGTTGATAGGTTGCATCTTTCCTGAACTCTGTCCAAGTCAGTGTGCTCAAAACAGTGGTTGAAACACATAAACAGCTCCCGGGGACCAGGCTTTTGCCTACTTCGGAGCAGGCTTGGCAGTCTGTATGGATTAGCATGAGTAGGTCTGAGTAGCCAAGTTGGAGGCGAGTTTCAGCTCAGTGCACACCAGCGATATTTGTGTAAACAGCATCGAGCATGTTTTTCTCTCTCTTTGCAAAGTCCACATAATGGTGGAATTTAGGGAATATTGACTTGAGATTTGCATGGTTGAAATCTCAGAGACAATAAACCAGAATCTACACCACTACTGTGAGCATGATAGTGAATTCCTGACAAACAATTTTGATAAAATGGCAACTATCTAACAGTTACAAACTCTACCAGTAACTAGAAAGGAGAACAGCATTCATACAGCCTGTAATGCTAATGTAAACATACAAGCCCCTTCTTGAGTCTTACCATACAGAGTTTGAACAGAAATCAATTTCTGACGGCATGAAACACTGAGAAGCCATCCAGCTGAATGGTAGTGTCCAGAACACGGTTGCTGAGCCAAGTTCCATACATAAAAGTACAGCAGTCTCTAAATTCATACTGGGTCATCTACCAAAGTCGCTTGTAATCCAATTTAGTGTCCAGAGACGAGGCATTTGCAAGCAGAATGGACAGGAGAGCCATTTGGTTTGGATTAGCCTTTACCTTAGTATGGTACCTTAGTATCCCACCCGTCAGGCATGCTTTCGATTTCTTGCACATCACTTATGATGTCCTCTCGCCCTGGCCAGCCACATCAGCTAAGGCTGAGGTCTGCAAGCCTGGTTCCCATGGCAGGCCGAGGATCGACAGCTTCACCAGCAGAACATCTGTAAATAGTTTTAGCTTTGTGTCAGGACACTTTAGAACCTTTATCTTTGTGTCAGGAAACACTATAAATTTTACATGTAAGATATAATATATTGTATTGCATTTATTACATGTTACAAACGTAATCCTTGTCCATGTTAAATCTAGGATGACAAAAATAGTTACGTACAATGTTATCTTAAAAACTAGACTTGCATAGAGAAGCTAGCAGAAATTAATGGAAAGGTGTGCTTTCTCCTTATTTTATCAGTTCAGTACCTAATTCTCAACCTATTGTTAATGCTAATCCTATCTCTGTTTTTTCAAGATCAGAAAGACGATATGACAGTAAAAGCCAGGAGTATAGTTTTAGCTGTTACGTGGATAACTTCATTATTATATAGTGGTGCTGCTAGTGGTAGTTCAGTTGTAATTTACTCCTCTCAGTTATGCCGGTCTGCCGAATTACAAAATGACTGTTTTCATCATCTGTTGTCTAAAATTTCCCATTGGCAAAATGAATGTTTTGAAAGCAGCCGGCAGAGGTCTGCACTTGTCTTGTTTTATAACCACAGCCTCTAAAGGTTAAAGGTCAATTTCTGGTCCGCAAAGGTGGTGCGTGAATAATCATGAATCTGTCGTGAAGGAATATCATTTGTGTTTTGTGTGTGAATATCAATTTCACACCAGTATCCTGGTAACAACTGTCCCGTTTCCCTGTTTCTATGGCAACACCTCTGACATATTTACATGTTAGCAAGCACACCTAAACACTGAATACTCATGATGACCCTGGCTTTTGACGGCTGAGTCGCATTCATTTAAATCCTGCTTTTACAGGAACGGTTTTGAAATGTTTGCATAGAGGTGCTTGCGTAATTCTCACAAGCACCATAGTTAAAAAGTAGTAAGTGTGTGAGTTTTATTAAAAAGGCCTCAGCATGCATTCTAAATGTCTCTCTTTCTCTCTTTTCTCTCGCCTTCTGTATGATGGGTGACCACTTTTTTAATGCAACCACTGACCATTTCAATGCTGCATGCAGGTAAGTGAACGCTCTATGAATTTTGATCAGTCTCCATTGATGAAGCTTCATCCAAATGTGTATGTCGTATGTCAGGAAAACAGCTAGATTGCTTTGGAGATGACTGAATAGTCATTCATAATCAGTCACTTCTGGTCATATACTGGCACAGTCAAATGTTTTGTTGATTCTGAAGTATGTTATAAGCTAACTTATCCTCTAAAGGGAGCGACTTTAAATGTGGTAAGTTTTCTATTCATTTAACATAGTGAAATAAATCTGGCAGTAAAATGTGCCATAACTTTGTACAGGTCATAATTTGTCCAAATGTGTTAAATTCGGCACATGAACAGTATTTCTGTATTAAAATATGTGTTTTCTGTATTGTGAACTTATTTTTCCTTTAAAAAAATCAACAAAACATATAATCGCGGGACTTTATCGGGAAGCATTTTTGATGGTCTCGCAAGTTATGGCACATGTTAGCAGGGTCTCACTAATTAATTCAGTGTTAGATATCTGCAGCGCGGTTTTGTGTGCTCTTTCGCGGCGTATCTTCTTAACGTGAGTTGACGGCAATCTGTTGAGGCCTATAGCTTTGTAATAAAGCCTGACTCAGCCTGCACTAGCAATTAAGATCCACCACTAGCATCTCCTTTCACGCTGGCAGCCGGTTATATCTGTTGTGTCAGAGGTGAGTGTGGTATTTTCGAGGCTGAATATCTTGCTGGAAATCAGCCTGATGCATTGACCTGACCTTTCTGCCTCAAAAACTCAAGCTTTCACTAAATCTTCTTCTTCCACTCAACACGGACAAACAGAGTCTTTGCTTGCAGCGAAAAAGCAATGGCAGGTAGTCACAGCTGACGAATGACCTTCAACCTATTTTCACATATCACAGGGAAGACAAATGCCGCCGCCTTGTATTTTGGCTGCGGTTTGATAAAGGACATTCTGTTAGCAGACTGTGTAGGCATGCGATGGGGCAGATCAAGAAATGATGAAATAGATTGTAGAACATCTGGAGAGTTTAAAAGATTTGACTATTAAAAATAAAGGTCTTTGGAAAAAAAAGTCTATTGTAACCGTATAGTAACACATTAATAACGCATGCAATGACTGCATTATTGTCACTATTGGTGATATAGCTGCAATAATGTGACTACAAGTAATGTATTCACTTTTGCAGATGGATTACAGTAGTGCAGCCTATGCAATTTAACGTATGTATTTGCTTCAGTTTTTACTCATGTGATTATATGTAATGACATTTGGATACACATGTCTAGTTTCATGAGTTAAAACACATATGCAGTTGCATAAGCTGCAGTTCTACTGTAATCTATCTGTAACAGTGAATACATCTCCAATTATTGCATTATTGTTGCATGCATTGTTAATGTGTACTCTTACGAGTACTGCTTTCCTATTTTCATGGCATTGTACCGCTAATTATTTTTATTCAACTGACAACTGACATTGATGTACAATTACAGATTGTAGCCCATCTGTTGCCATGCAGCTTATCAGCCCACTTGCACCCCATTCAGTTTCTGACTACAGGAGTACTAGGTATCATTTGGGTCTAAATACAACTACGGCACATTCGTGGTGGTGTGGGTGGAGCTGAGTTTATAGATACAGTGGTGTTTCAGGTGGTTTTACCCACACACACAGTGAGTGAAAATGGTCTGCCACTAAAACTATCTATTTATCCAGTATCTAATTTACCACTTTCCACTTTGCTATTAAAGGAACAACTCTCAAATGTAGTGACATAAGAGATGACATCATCTGCATTTGTATCCGTCCAACTGACAAAATGACCTGTCTCTGTCTCTGTATTCGGATCGTGTGGAAGTGAGCATGGTTTTTAACTTAAATTTGCGTTAGATCAGGCAAATGTCTCTCCTTGTCATTTTAACTGAACTAAGTTTTTTCAACAATATGAGCCCCTCCCCCTTTGACAGCTGAACAATCAGTGGCATTCTTGAGTGATGTCTATGCCAAAGAGAGAGAAAGAATGAGTGAGCAAGTTCACTGAAGCACTGAAGGAGCTCACTGTGCTAAGCTGCGCTATGAAATCTGGACAGACTGTTGTGCGGGTGAAGAGCAGGCAGGAGACGTACTTAATGGCCTATCGCTAGAACTCTACCACTGTGCCATCTTATTAATAGACTCCATTTGCCCCCAAATGATGATGCCAGCCCTTTCGCCTCTGCAGGGCCAAGAGAGAGCGAGCGAGAGAGCGAGCGAGAGAGAGAGATATAGAGAGATGAAAAGATGGATAAAGATGGAGCTCAACTAAGATCAGGGCACTAAGATCGGACTATTCAAGTATGCCCGAACCTGAAGTGTCTCATTGCCCTCCTTCAATCTCTCCTCTGTCTCTCTCTCTGTCTCTCTCTCTCTCACATGCACACATACGCACTGATGCATATATGAAGGAACACACCCTCTCACTGCATTCAATCACTCACTCTCTCACAAACGTCAGATACTTTTATTACTTTCAATCTCTTTCTCTTATGCTCTATCTCTCTCGCCCTTGCCCTTGCTTCTCTCTCCCTCCCTCCCTCTCTCCCTCTCGTTCTCCCTCCCTCTATCCTTCTATCATTCCAAGCTACTGATACTGGGGAGTTGCCAGTTGCCAGGGTTGTAGAATTAATTTAAAACAGTCCTGGTGGTTTTAATTGGGGGAATTACCAAGTCACCCTCTAATTAATCCAAAACAATGCTGAGTTATGAGCTGTATATATGTAGTCGGCCTCCAAAACCTGAATGAGACCAGCAAAAAAAAGAAAAAGAAAACAAAACAAAAAAAAACTTTGTGAATGCATTTCATGTGCCTAAAGATGACTGAGGCCTCTTAGTAAAGAGCATATAGCATTGCAGGCTGAAAAGGATCCATCTAAAACAGTTATCATGGCTGAAATCCATCATAAGAAAAAGATAAATAGACATTATGGTTGTTCTGGCTAAGATTCTTTAGAAACGAAAGTCATTCTGTGAGTCATTGCTGTACAATTGTGTTAGTATCTAAATAACTGTCTAATAAAGACTGTGCCAAAGGGAACCAGTTTTAGGATCATTCTTGTACGGCATGGGAAATTGTCTCCATGCACAAACACAGGGATTAGTAAAGCTGCTATATAGCCTTTTCTTGTTTGACCTGGTTTGCGGTTTGTTTTGACTTCAGGCAATTTTGAGAGATCTGAGGCCTAACAGATCTGAAAGGCTTCAGCCAGATTGAGCAAACTCTCGCTCCACAGAAGAAGAAGCAGAACATTTTCAGGCCCTTAGCTTGTGGTCCAGCTAAGCTAACTCATTTGCATGTGTCTTAATTACAGCCTGATTGTGGGGGAGAATGATCACAATGCTAATGCCCTTAAAAATATATAGTAGAAAAGGAACACTCTTTGAAACAAGCAGGGAAGACCAAAAGGCTGAGTAAAACAAAGGAGGAAAAAAAAAACACAATTATGCTGTTCAAGCAAGTGTGAGAAATGATGATGGAAGAAATAGAAAAAAAGCCGGAAATGGCAACTAGAAAAGGACGAAATCATAGTGTTTGAAATATTCCAACAAGATACGCAAGGGGATGAATACAGATAAAAGGACAGTGAAAGTGGGAGTGAGAGCCAGAGAGAAGGGAAGGGATGAAGGGACCAGAATGACCAGGTCTAATCTGATGTGAGGCTGGTAGGAGCCCACATAGGGCGGAGGTAGCCCTCAGGCTTCAGAGCACCAAGATATGATTAGTTCTCCTAAGGGAAGGCCTCTCACGTATGTCCCTCCTGCTTGTTCCACCCCTCCACCGGTGAAAGATAGATTGAAATGCTTCTACTCACCCAGCTCCTTCAATAGCCTGACTGTGGCATTAATCTTCGGTGAAGGTCACTTGGTCTCTTCCAACTTTCTTTTTTCTTGCTTTTTGTGTCCCTCATACTTATTTTCTCAATTAGTGAGTCATCTCTTTGTTCCAAGACACTTTATGGTGTCATTGAATTGTCTGAAAGTTTTGATTTCTACATCCTGTGGTCCCTCTTTGTAATTTTGTAAACAGTCCTGTATTCCCAGGAGGCATTGTTCCTCCACTGAAATGTTCTAGGGTCTTCTTAATGCCCCATGTTTTAGCCCCTTACTAATGTTAAGCTTTCATGAAAATAAGACAATCAATCATACTTCTGGTGTAATTACAAACATACATACTGTTTTATGTTATGCATGCTCAGTGAAAAATATTTGAAAATGTGTTACGGTACATATTGCTTTCGAATAGATTCCCTTATCAATGCACGCTGTGGTGAACAAGTATGGTAATCAGCTCTACCTGCCTACCTGCTTTGCTAGTTTGTGAGCTTTCATGCTAATCATAGATTGTAACTGGATATACATGTTCAGCTCCAAACCTCCAAGTTAACCTCCAGGTAACATTATACGACACTGAAGCATACATGCATACGTACATACATCTACTCATATGTTTAAGTGGTTAGTGAGAGTGGAAAGTGTTCTTTACAGCAGCAAGTTCTTTATTGCTGTATTTAGTGCGTGTTCAAATATAAATTTGTTTTGTCCTTTGAAATCTTGGCAGCCACAATAAATGAGGATTCAGTGAGTCAGTCTGTGAGTCAGTAAAGGACTTTGACTATTCTTAGCTATCTGTTGATCAGTTAGGCTGATGGAAATCAGAATAGAAGAAACATATTCATGTTTAGTCTGTGTTGATTGGCTGGGTAGAATAAAGAGTGAAAAGCCTTCAAGTAGGATGTTTGAATGGCTAGGAGAGGCAAATTCACTTCTCTGTTTTAGAAGGATGGTTTAATACATTTTCCCATCAGTGGGGATGACCAGCAATGGAACTCTGTTGAGCAGATAACCGTGGAATAATACAAAAGACTCTCAAAAATATGTATTATATTAGTAAAACAGTAGTCTGGTAATTATTGTGATGAATTAAGTTATCATGCTCTTTCAAAATGTCTAAATGATTAAAGTGAGCCAACATTAACTGGCCTTAAAAAGACCTTAAGAAATAGTAGAAAAACCATTGTGGCAACAGAAACGGATAAATATATCAGGCTGTTTCTTCTTCTAAGAATTCAAAATATGAATTATTACCATGCAAATCAACAATAAATCACTGCCAATTTGTCAAGAACGTTTTGTTTTTTCTTACACTGAGTAATTTATCAGAGTCATTGCGACCACCCTAAAAGAAATAAATGAATTGGGGAAAACTGGGGAAAAGTTCCACTCCATCTATATCAATCATCTGTCATGCCGTAATCTAAACTCTTATCAGGCCAGGCCTCTGAATTAACTAGCATTCAGCTGCAGTCTCATCTCAGTCGATACAACCTTTTCCATTTCAGTCCATCTACAATTTATGATTTACAGTCTCCCAAATGTAAATCATAAATGGCGGATCACAACTGGTGCTGTACGTGTTACATATCTGTGTGTGTGTGCCTGTGGAGGTTAAACACAATGAGCTGTGTGTGTGTGTGTGTGTGTGTGTTTGAGTGATGCTGTATTTTTTCTTACCCCAGAGCATGTCAAAGGTTCATCTGTATGCTGTCTGCAAGTGTGTACTCTTATAGGTGATGCAATTCGCATGCATTGGAATGAATGTATTTTCATAATAATTGACAATAAGCTGCTGCTGCCTCCTTTGTCCCCAGATGGCCCCATATGGCTTAGCTTGCAGAGGGATTACAGATGAAAGCATTGTTGAATGCTCAGACTTGATCTGTCAGCAAAAGGCCATTGTTCTGATAGACCTGTCATCATATACTCACAACCCAGTCACAACACAGTCAATTTATTAGAAATCCCTTGCTTATAGCTACAGCTAGCTGCTGTACAGTTGACTATAGCCCATCTTTTAATGCACGGTTTGCATTAGTTGTCCTCTTGCTCTGCATCAAATGTTTCTTACCACAGAGAAACTCTTGTCCAGATGTTTTTGGGTGGTGGACCCAAAAAACCCAAAATTACACAAGGTTGGTCAAAGTGACCAGTTAGCAGAAGCACACGTGTCTACTTATTGAAAGAATATGGTAGGTGTTTCTAATAAATTGGACAGTTTGAACACATTCTTACCAACGTTGCCTGAATAACAGGAAATCAAGTGAAGAATGATGGCAAACAATACAATGAAAAAAGCAATGTGTTGAATTTACTTGATTTAAATATGCAAATGATTTACGCATACAAATAGTTTATTACAACAGCCCAGTTTTATTTACATGCTTGGGGCAAGAAAGCATGATTGAGGCCTCAATTTCTTCAAACGTCTGAACTCTAAAAAACAGGAAAAGCTTCTTTAATAAAATAAACTAAGTTTCTTTGGGTGAACACAACAACATGAACGCACTTTTGGATGAACCCTGATAACGGTTGTATTGATTCCTCCACTGAAGTTCTAAGAAATGGGATTCTCCTAGATTGCCTTTGCTTCATAACAGGGTTTTATAACCATCCTGTCCAGCTTTATTGCACAACAACGACTCCCTCAATGTACATAATCCCCTACAGAAGTGAAGCTTAATACAGGAGTGCCTTGCAGCTTTGGGGGATTGTGATCATTGACTCATATGCTGCTCTAAAGAAGTGATGAATCAGATCGACCTGACACCTACTTTTCTCTTCATCGCACTATCCAGCCTTTCATCTCTCCTGCCACCTCCCATTCCTCCTGTTCTCTCTCCATTTCTCCAGTCGGTATGGCATCATGTTTCTTCTTTCCACATAGTTGGAGTCATAAGTGGATTAGGTTTTCTATACTACTGGTCCTATAAAATCATCAGGATTGTGAAGAGGTGGGTGGTGGTGGTCTAGTGGGTAGGATATTTGCCTCTGGGCCAAGAGGTCATGGGTTTGAATCCTACCTTCAGCACACCACCACTGGGTTCCTGAACAAGACCCTTAACCCCAAGTT
>JBBPCX010071394.1:0-10059 GCA_037974365.1 Hydrocynus forskahlii
TCTATTGTTTTCTTAATTTTTGCTGCTCTTAACTTTGTACTGTCCACTTTCTGCCATGACAAAGCAAATTTCCCACTAATAAAAGTTTCTTATCTTGTCTTATCCCTATTTAAGGAAAGAAGGCAGTAAATGTTGTACATGCTGGTTACAGTGCATTTTTTGTGAGAAAAAACAAAAAACTACCATTCAAATGGATTGAAGAACAGCCAAAACAGCAAAGACTCAGCCAATGATCAGCTCCAGGAAGACCAAAGAAGGTCTAAAGTTACCTGTGAGCACTGTTACAATTAGAACATGCCAATGTGGAGCCAAGCTATCGGCAAGAAGCCCCCACAAAGTCCCATTGTTGAAAAATCGGCGCATTGACTGACCTAAAGGGAAATGGTGCAAAAATTTGTAGACTGATGAAAGCAAGATTGTTCTTTTTGGGTCTAGTGGCCACAGACAGTTTGTCAGACGACCCACAAACACTGAATTCAAGCTACAGTACACTGTGAAGACAGTGAAGCATGGTGGCGCAAGCATCATGATATGGGATGGTTCTCATACTACGGTGTCGGGCCTATTTATCACATACCAGGGAACTGAAAATGGGTGTTTCAACAAGACAACGACCCCAACCACACCAGTAAACTTATCAACATCTTGGAACCAGACCAACAAGACTGACATTATGGAGTAACCAGCCCAATCCCTGGACCTTAGTCCAATAGAAAACTTGTGGGGTGACATCAAAAATGCTGTTTCTGAGGTAAAACCAAGAAATGCAAGGGAACTGTGGAATGTTGTGCAATCATCCTGGGCTGGAATACTTGTTCACAGGTGCCAGAAGTTGCTCGGCTCCATGCAACACAGATGTGCAGCAGTTTTCAGATACAGTGGTTATATCACTAAATATTAGTTCAGTGATTCAAATGGAAGCAAAATCTTACTACTTTGCATTGATGTTATTGCGGCAGTCATTTCTGACTGTTGTAATGGGAGTTCGGTCCTGGACCTATGCGTGGTATATATGGAGGGAAGTTGGAAATCATTAAAGAAATGTTCCATAGTAATGTCACTACCAGAGGATTCAGATGTATATAAGGTAGAGTAGTACGTGGTAAACATTTCATTAATTTCCTCCGGATCAGTAGTCAGTTCGTCGTCCGATTTCTTAAGTTGTGTAATTTGCCGAGTTACTGAGCGGCTCTTAAGATGATGTGCCAAAAGACGACTAGCTTTGTCACCATATTCATAAACATAACCATGTGACTTCAACAAGATTCGCTCTGTATTGTCAGATGACAATATACTGTACTGAGATTGGAGGTCCAACTTCTTTTTATAAAGTTCAGGAGAGGGGGAGATGGCGTATTGAGCATCAACAGAAGCTATTGCTGATATGAGCTGATCCTGTTTGAGTCTCCTTGCCTTATTAGTCATGGAGGAGTATGAAATAATCTCTCCCCGAATAACAGCTTTTAATGTTTCCCAGAGGAGTGAAGGGGAAATATCGTCTTTTTTGTTTCATTCCAAAAATTCATAAATTTTTTTGGATATAAATTCACAAAATGTTTTGTCATCCAATAATGTTTTGTCTAGTCTCCAAGGAGGACGTTCCGACCTGCGATAAAAAGTAAGATCAAGTAGCACTGGGGAGTGGTCCGATTCAACTATAGCTAAATATTCAGTTCTAGTGACATATGGGGGAAGACCCCCAACAATAAAGAAGTAGTCTATTCTACTATAAGAGTGATGCACTGAAGAAAAGAAAGAAAAGCCTTGGCCTTGTGGAAACCGGGCATGCCATGGGTCCACACTACCAAGTTGGTTCATAAAAACTGTAAGTGATTGTGCCATTTTTGATGGAATTGTAGATTTGGGATTAGAACGGTCCAAAACTGGATTAATTACGCAGTTCAAGTCACCTCCAAAAATCTGTTGCAACGAATTCAAGTCCGGTATTAGTGAAATAATTTTCCCCGTGAATTTGGCATCATCCCAATTAGGGGCATATACATTAACCAAAACCACTAGCTTATGAAAAAGAAGCCCTGAGATGATAACGAAGCGACCCAGCGGATCCAAGGATATGCTAGTTGCACTAAACTGAATATGTTTATGCATCAGAATTGCGGTTCCACGAATTTCAGAGTTCATATTAGAATGAAAAACTTGGCCCACCCAGGATTTCAGGAAGTCTGACTTGGTCTTTAACCAACAAGTGAGTTTCTTGTAAAAATATAATGTCTGATTAAGTTCTTAAGATGGTTAAATATTCTTGCTCTCTTTACTGGTCCATTAAGTCCTTTAACATTCCAGCTAATGAATCGTATATATCATCTTTCATGACGCTAGAGCCCCCTATAGTGGTGGAAGCTAAATTAGTAAAACAAAATGATTGTAACAAAGAGCATGGCAACAAAAAATAATTCACTTAGACGCCAAAGGGGTAAAACAAGGAACAAAAGCCTAGGAGTGACCCAACCCATAAACCCTTCCCGTGGCCCAAACAAACTCTGAACTAGAACTTGTCCTATACTTGATCCCCTCCCTGGGGTAAGCTGCAGGCTATACTATAACCACGCATTAACCTAGATGACTCCTGGGGTTCTAAACAAATTCTGAAACCTGATAACACTCTAATGTGAATAAATCATTCAGAACAAAATTAACAGTTAAGTAATCCAACGTGTGTAAAACAACTGTACAGCTACTGTGGACTGTGTTTTTTCTTCCTATTCCTTTACAAACAATCAAGACAATGATTATTTATCCGATTACCATCCAGATCAACTTGGCTGTAGTAGCTTTGCTCTGCTCAGATCAGCATGGAAACACGTTTCTATTTGTTATGGAACTTTTGCTCGAGCTTCATCAGGCGAGTTAAGAACATCATTCCCGCAAAACATGCGCAGCCGGGCTGGATACAGGTGCTGGAATCAGACACTCTTCTGGTACAGAGCTTGTTTTACGCTGTTGAATGCAGCCCGCTTCTTGGCTAGCGCTGGGCTAAAGTCCTGATAGATCTGTATTGTAGCTCCTTGGAATTTCAGTTCATGGTTTCTAGCCCAACGCAACGCAGATTCCTTCTCCTGAAATCTGGAGAAACAGACCAGGAACGGGCGAGGAGACTTTCTTTGGCCGGAACCAAGAGTCGGACTCCGGTGAGCTCTCTCTAGACCAGAGGAAGTGTAAACACCTCGTGCCCCAGCACCTCCTTCAGCAACTCCGACATGAACTTAATTATGTCCTTACCGCTTTCGCTGCCTTCAGGGATATTTAGTACTCTGAGGTTCGCTTTTCGCGACCGGTTCTCAAGATCGTCAAGCCAATCTAAAATGGATTGGTTTTGACTTTGGAACATCTTAATGGTAGACTCCGCTGCCGACAGACGTTCAAAGTTATCACCTGCTATAGATTCCAACGAGATGAGTCGGTTCTGAAAAGAGTACACTGTTGTTTGTAAGGAATCCAGCGAAGCTTGGAGTGGTTTTATGGATTCCCGGATCAGGGAAGAGACGTCCTCCTTTATCGAGGTTCTGTTTCACGAGCTCTGCAGACAGTTGGTCCATCGCGAGAGGTGTAGTTGTCTCAGCGTCCTCGGGTGTTGTCAAACCCGTAGCAGGCCGCGGGCTTCCAGCAGAAAACGTCGCTAGCTTAGCAGCCGCGCGTGTTCCAGGAGTATGAACATTACAGCTTTGTTTAATACTCTTGGGACGGCTCATTTTTACATACTGAAGTCAAAACGTTATCCATTCACACCAAGCAAAACAATAAGTTATGCAAAAGGTTTCACAAAATGGAAAAGAAAAAGTCATAAACCCGGGAGCTCTCCCGAACATGTCCTTTCCCTACATCACAAACTGGAAGCCACGGAAGCAAAATCTTAAAACATTTTTCTTTTTATACAGTAAATGTTTGAGAAGCAACAAGCACTGAACCATGCGCATCTGGACACCCAAATTAAATCTTTCCAGTTTTTTGCTGTAAATTTACCTTCCAAACACTTAAGTACTTGTTTCTGCCACTCCAATGTCTTTCACCCAGTGACCACAGTCAAGTGGCTCCTAGGGGATGCACACTTACAGATGGCCCCTGACTCAGCTGGAAGGAACAATTCTGCCTTGTTCTGCTGTGGTTTTGTCGGGCACAGCCTTGGGGGATAGATCTTCCAAAATCACATGACAGGGCTTTAACAAGTGAATGGCACCCTATGCATGCCTATCAAAGTTTATTACAGTTCACCACTTGCCACCAGCAGAGTAATGACATTTAGCCAAACCTATAAACCCAGGAATACCTGTGGGTATAAATCAATGCCCCTCCACCTGCTCCTCACATCCATTATTTAGGGCCTGTTTCCAGATCATATTAGACACCAGGCATGTGTAGCATGTGTTTTCTGAGCAAAAACATCCCTGTCAACCCACAACCTCCCCAGAGGCGTGAAAAACAGGATCAATGCACATCTGTGCTGACAAGGAGTTTATATTAAGTCACCTTAGTATGACACAGAAATCACTTATTGTGAATTTCCTACAATCCACCTTTTCCTTATCATGTAACAACCAACTGACGTGCATACTTACACATTTCCAGACTCACAACAAAGACATAGGTCCGTATGCTGCCATGGTTTGTAATTTCTCCATCAGATATAGCATAGTTTATGCAGCACTCTAAAGCACATAGATCTTAATCTGAAGCCAGAGCAGAGTCAAAAAATATGAAAAGTGTTGGTCCAATGACAGTCACACAGTGCCCCCTGCAGGACACACGCAGGAATTACAAGGAGAAAAACAGTAAGAAGGAAGAAAGGAGTTCAGGAGTTCAGGAGTTCAGTAGTCAAATCAATCTGAAACTGAAGCCCAAGGCCTCAACACACATCCACATACACTCCCAACGGGGATGAACACTGGATTAGTCCCAGCACTGCAGAAAGGTCAGAGCGGAAGGCTGCAAATGTCAGTGTAGTCACGAGGCTGACCCTCTGCAATGCCTGTTGCCACTGTCACCACTAGTCCGCAATACGTCCAGCTGTGTGACATCACTGCATGAACACTACTTAAGGTTAATTAAGGTTAATCTCCCCAAAATGCAGTAAATGCAAAAGCAAACTAGCACCAGGATGGGTTATCCATTTACATTTGGAGCCATTTACATTTATCCCAACCGCTTCTTTCATAGCAGTAGCTGTTAATCAGAATAAGAACCAACACATTATGACATCTGCACACAGCAATCAAAGGCAGCGACACATCATGACATCTGTACATTAGAGACCAAAGTTATAGAAAGACATGCAGAAAAAGCAGACCATCACAGTAAACAGTTGCGTACTCTTTCGTTTTTAAAATATTAGGTTTCAAAAGCAGAAAATGATAAATAATAAAAAAACAACTATATAATGATAAAATGTATTCATTTCCTTCAGGCATTTGTGATATGGACCTCATGATAAACACTGAATACTGACACAAAAATTGTGTATGTCTATCAATATAAGAAATTTGTTGCTTCCATCCCAGTGATGTTTATTTCATTTTGGAGAATTTACTTCATAAGCTTAAACGACAAACAATTTAGCAATTTTCCATACTGCCAGTTGATCTGCAAAACATAATCACAACTGTTTCCTGAGGCACACAGTGACAGGGTGCAGTGACGTGCTGGGACAACTTGTCATGCTGTGTTTCACCAAAATATGAGCCTTATTTACTGTTCTCAACAGGTTAGTGTAATGAACACTAACACCCTCTAGATTGCATTACAGATGTGATTTACAAATTTATATTACCTGGAAAAGCCTGCTGCAGAATCCTGATTTATCAGGTCAGTACATTTTTTTTTTAATCAAAGGTTTTTACCTGCTTTATACTCGTGCTCTAACCACTTTTGAAAAATTCTTTACTGTTTTTCCCATGGAGTACAAAAAAAATCTAACAATACTAGGGCTACAACTAATTTTTAATAATGTTCAATAAATTCACTAATGAAAACAATTGAAATTGTAAAAGGCAATCAAATAACCAACATGTTAAACATTTGTTTACCAAGCTAAATGTTATTTTATCACCTGTTCTACAGCTCTACAGCTGCTCTCCACACAGCAAACCTTTGGGAGTTTGTGAGACTCCATTCCTAACTTATTGGTTTTATAAAGGAGAGCACACTGGCTAGCTGCTGCCAGACCGATGAATTTCACTCATGCTTTTGTAAAAAGCATTCTTAGCTTTCATTAATAATTAGACCAAAAGGGCATATTTAAGATGATGGATAAAAAATGCAGTTTTCTCAGCTCTCCTCTCCTCCTTTATTACTGACATACTCAAACAGCACAGTTTATAATAAGTAGTTAGTAAGTTAGTCTTTCACTCTGTAGTATTTCCTTTAAATTTCTTTATACAATAATACAAAAAGTAATGAGTAAGTCCATTTAAGTGGTTGTTAAATTTTTGCATAATATGAAAATGTCCTTCACATTATATGAACACAATAATAAATGGGCAAAAGTCATACTCGGCAAATTTAAGCAGAACTAATTACGTTCTGTTTTTTTTCCAAGGGGAATCGCTACACATTTGTCTAGCATTTGACTGATCACCATTGGGACCCCAGGTCATCAGCTTCCCAGGTCTGCAATTGCTGTGGCCCCGTACCAAAATGTCCTCAACTGGCTGTAACTCCCTACATGGTCTTTCCCCATCCAAGGGCAACTGCTGTTTAAAGCTCCAGTGGAGAATGTTGTTCCTTTTCCTGTTGTGATGGACTGGAGACTGTCACGATTGGGTTCTGTCCTGGGAAGGAAAGGAGACACATGCGCGGATCTGCATAATGATGGGGTTTATTACCAGACAACACAATACAGGACACTACAAACAAAAACCAGGCTCGGGGGCCAGACGAGAGGACAAGGAGGTGATTGAGAAGAGAAGGATAGAAGAGGAGGGCAAGGAGCGAGACAGACAGGAGAGCGAACAGTACCAACCATAACACTACATTAATGCACTGACAATCTGGCTGGGGACAGAGCCCCTTAAATACCCATCCCTGGGCAATCAGTTCTTGATTAAAGGTCCACGGCTGTAGATAGTTCTATGGACCTGCAGCGACCTCCAGTGGTCGCAGCAGGAATAATGACTGAGACTCTCGGCTACTCTTTCAAATCTACCTCTATTGACTCTTTACTCCACCAACTCTGTTTGCCAATCTGTTAATAAGTTAATTCATGACGGCCTTTTCTTGTTAGTTATCCCCATACAAACTCTCTTGTCTCTCAACCAGAGGAGGATGGGTTCCCCCTTTTGAGTCTTGGTTCGTCCCGAAGTTTCTTCCTCCTCGCCTCTGTTGCCTTTGCTTGCTCACAAGGGGCTTGGACCTGGACTCTGTAAAGCTGCCAACTTTGGTTGTAAATAATATATAATTTAAATAAAACTGAATTAAATTGAAATAGACATGAACCAAAATTATATGGGAAAAAATATCTTGTTACGTTAACTGTTAAGATTGTTTTCATTTTCCTGTAAAGTTTCAATTTTGAAAGCTTTGTTTGACAATACACACCGAGCAGCTACAACATTAACACAACTGACAGGTGACATGAATAACATTCATTATCTTGTTACAATGACATCTGATATATTAGGCATCAAGCGAACCGTCTTTTCTTGAAGTTGATGTGTTGCAAGCAGGAAAAACAGGCAAACGTAAGGATCTGAGCAGTTTTCACAAGGGCTAGACAGCAGTTTTTGTGAAGGCTAGACCACTGGGTCAAAGATTCTTCACAATTACTGGACTTGTGGGTGTTCTCTTTCAGCAAGATAGTGTGCCCTGCCACACTGCAAAAATTGTTCAGGAATGGTTTAAGGAATATGATAAAAGGTTTAATCCATTGAGGATCCATCGCAATTTACAGGAGCAAGTGTCTTAAGAGTCAGATACCACAGAGTGCACATGAAGTCCATGGTTCAACAGATCAGAACTGTTTTGGTGGCACAAAGGACACCTAGCACAGATTACACTACTGGTTTTAAAGTTATGGCTGATCAGTGTATTTCAATGTACACCATCCTACAAATAGTAAGTATACATTAGGGAAAAATACACTCAGCTCTACACAAATTTAGAAAGCATAACACTTGCTTGTGCAGCTAAACATGTGAGTTTTTGTTTGCTTGTTCTCTTTCCACAACTTAATGGTGACAGGTAAATACAATCACAGCTATGTCATTAAAAAACTATATACAAAATTAAAGACATACACTGACCATTTTGGATATGTTGCTTGCCATGAGTCTGGGAGACATCAAATGTTTTGCATTCAATGTTTCAATACAAACAAGCATGTTATCAGTGCTGAGGTGCAATAACTTTTTAAAGAATAAGCAGGTTTATTTTAAGGAAACATTAACACGTAAATTTTAGTGAAAGCATTTGTGACAGTACTACCTTAGGAAAAATGACATGCCCCTCACATTTTATCATCCTATAATTTGTCTTAATTGACTTAAAAGATGACACATGTAGTTTTCTAAACATCATAGTTTTCTAAACCTAGCTTTTCACTTGTGTTATTTGTTAAAGCTTCATTCTCAGTTTATTGTGACAGTGACTTTTTAAACACATGAAAAGATGAAAAGGTGTACAAGAATAAGAAAACTAAATTACAATATGGTACATTAATGGTGACTTAAATCATCATTCAATAAATGATCTCAGTAAATGATCATCATTCATCCAAGATGGCTTAAGCTCAATAAATAATCATTCATCCAAGATGGCACACTAGGACGCAGTGGCTACTCCGAATCCTAAAATAGGTGCATTTTCGTAGTTTTTCTTCTATATGTCAGGTCTGGGGTCAGTCACTTTGGGCGGCCGCTAGAGTCCGCCAGAGAATCAGCTGTAGTTATTCCTGATCACACCGCAATTATTATAATTAAGCAATTATTGGTGTCAGCTGCCGGTGTGATCAGGAGTAAGTGATTCTATGTTGGGATTGGGTGTTTATGAGTGGGGTTAATGTATTTAAGTTAGTTTGAGGTGGACCTCAGTATCGGTCCACCGTCACCCTGGCTTTATGTTTAGTGTTGGTGTTTCAATAAAGAACCTTAAAGGATGGATGTCTGCCCATTCGCCTGCTGTTTTGAGAGAGAGTGGAGACATGACACTATACCGGTAGTCTTTTATCATCAAAATGTGTGTGAAAGGTGCACAAAGGCGTACATACAAATTCTGCACTCTTCTGGAAAGTGAGCAAACCCTGTAACAAAAGTGGAGACAGAGTGGAGCATCTTCAGAGAAGCAGCGACCCCTTGACAGCACACAGTTATGCATAGAAGATGTTACCATCATCTAACCTGTCAAGACACGCGCAAACCAGAAGCCATAGTACACAGCCACAAACTGCTGAAAACACGGGAATGATGAAAACAGAGTGAACGATGCCGAAGCGCTCAGAACAGCTTGGACCAACCTGTCTCGGGGCATCAAGTTACGGATACACAAAGAAAGTCACTAACCATTTCACCTGCTCAAGAGACACAAGACACATGTGGGAAGCCATCATCAACTACAGGACCCCATCACATGTGTGTGACACCGATGCCTCGCGGAAGATTACCCCCCACCCACCAGACGACCGAGTGCTGGCCCTATCTATAGCCAGCGTGAGAAAGACTCGCATTAGGGTCAAACCCTGGAGAGCTGCAGGACTGAACAAAGTACCCGGATGTATGCTCAGAGTCGGCACTGACCTGCTGACTGACGTTCTAGCAGACATTTTCATTATCTCCCTCCCTCAGTCAAGCTATCGTCCCTCAGTGCTTCAAGGCCATCAACATTAGACCTGTTCCAAAGAAGGCCACAGGCTCACAGGTCAGTGACTACCACCCAGCTGCACTTATTCCAATCGTCATGATGTGCCTTTAACGGCTAGTCCTGTGTCACATTAAGAATCAGGTCCCTCCCACACTGGACCCACTGCAGTTTGCGTACCATGCAAACTGGTCAACAAATGATGCAATCTCTCTTGCAATCAACCTGGCCCTGTCACACCTGGAACATTGCAACTCC
>JBBPCX010071395.1:0-10058 GCA_037974365.1 Hydrocynus forskahlii
CAAGGGACCTGAAATATGAGGTAAGAGCAGGCCAGGTTTCTAGGAGACGAGTCACAGCAGGATGAAGGGAGAGCCACCGCGTGGACACATGTCGCAAAATCTCACGCCACTCTATATCGACAAAAGCGAAAAAGGAACGCAATTCCCCTCTTCGAGAAGCTGACACTGAGAAGTGGCTGTATATTTTTACAACAGTGGTCTCAATATCCATTGCCAGCTGATCGCTGGCATGTTTGTAAGCATTATGTGCAATGTGGGCTGGGCAATTAGCCTTAAGAATGCATTCATTCGAGTAACTTGTAAACAGAGTGATGTTTTCCATAACTGACGTTCGCATTATCGGCTGTATATGCAGTGATGTTTCTAATATCCAGCTGATAATTTTCCAAGCATGTCATTAGAGCCTTGTGTATGCCATTTGTCGTTTCATCGCTGTCTTCATAAAAGTCAAGCAGCTTGGATTGCACGCCATTGGACACAGAGAAGTACCTCACACATACTGGAAACATTTTCCTATTTCCCTTATTCGATGCATCACTGGCTAGTGAAAAATAGACAGGCTCACTTTCGGGAGGAGAAACACAAGACACAATTTCTGCCACAATGCTTGGTCCTAAAACATTCATGGTGATCATCTCAGCTTTGGTTCTGCCCAAGTGCATCTTCTTAGCAATACATGAATCTTCCATGATATAAATTAAATAAAGTTCCATTTAACTTAACTGTGCAGTCAGTGCTGTTATAGCTAAGACCATGTTTGATGATGTGGTAAACATAGGCTACCTCACTTGTGGAAATCTTGTGTATTTCAGCCGTAGATGTGACAAAGAATGAACTGAGGACGCTGCCTCTTTTCGCTAGTATAGCTTTCTTGTGCATATCTGAGCCTTCATGACGCATTAAATCATTCTCGCCACCATGACTAAGAGATAGCTCTCGACAGTACACCGAGCAGAACGCTTTCCCTGTATCACTGGTGACTGCTTTGTCCCATAACTTCTTGGTTTCCCACTCTTTTTTGTAGCTACACAGTCGTTTTTTCTTAGCAGGCTCACCGCTCATTTTGACAACACAGTCTATAATTAATTGTCACCGCTAGTGGCCAGTGCACACACGCACACCAACAACCGTGTCTCATAGCAACGTTTGCACAGTCTATTGTTGGTGGACGAGGCTGTGATTGGAATACGGGACTGGAGCTGCCCCTGATGGGAAAAATCAAAATCACCCATATTTCGGGATGTCCCGGACAATACGGGATGGTTGGCAACCCTAGTCAGACCCGACACAAAGCCCCGCACCAGCTTTCAGTTCTGCACTCAACAGTTTTCTCCTTTCATATACTGATATAATCACAGCACTTTTTTTAAATTCTATTTTTCCGTTGCCACCTTTCACATTTGTGCCTGCCCCCTCATATATGCCTGTCTAGAACCGGCCCGGAGTTAGCCCCTTTAGTCTCTCTTTATCTAACTACCGTTATTTTCAGTGTATAGGCTAATCTAGCCTCTTTCTGAAAATAAACAGAAATAGCACAACATCGCCATATGAACTAGGTACTTACAGCCGGTACAGTAACGACGCAAAAACATACAGGAAAGAGCTGATACAACACTGTCAGATCTGAAGTGAAAAGGCTAAGTTGGAACATAACTACAAGCTCCCAAGCACAGTTTCCCCGTCTCTCTCGCTCTCTGTCTGTCTGTCTGTCTCTCTCGCTCACTGTCTGTCTGTCTGTCTGTCTGTCTCTCTCGCTCTCTGTCTGTCTGTCTGTCTCTCTCGCTCTCTCTCTCTCTCTCTCAATGAACGAAATTTAAGACCAAGGTGGTGAGCACCTTGTAAAGAATACCGTCCCACCATTCCCGACGATCGTTTTCTCCATGATTGCTAACATAGAAAGGGCTGAAACAAGGTCTGATGGAGTGCATGGCTGATTATTATTCCCGGTTGTATGCGACATACAAGCGGTACTACGGCATAGAGGAACCCACGGATTAGGGATGCTAAACTGGGAGGAGGGAAAGCGACTTCAGAAACACCTTCCTTAGAAGACTCAAACCAGAAGTCCGTAAGGAAGTATAACAATCCTGTGCAGCCTGAAAAACGGAACACCTTAACGCCTGGCCGCAATTAGGTGGCACGCAAAGTGCTGTGAGGAACAACAACAAACGAGAATTTCGAAAAGGAAGAAAAGTCCAAGATCAACGTGGACAGTTTTGTGCTGACGGTGATGTAAATGCAGACGAACAATGGTGAACGGGGGTGGCGGCGGGAGAAGGGCATCCTTCGGAGGAGGCTGTCGAAAAGGGGAAAAAAAGGGGGTTGTATGCTTCTTTTCTTTTCTCTGATATGTGTTATACAATGCTTGCATGGGACCTGTTTAAGATCTTGCCTAATCTATCTGTCTGTGTTTCAGGCCACGAGTTGCATTTTGCATGTAGTTTCTAGTCAACTCTGGTGCCACTTATTCTGTGTTGACGAGATCTTCCCTCTTTCTCCCCACCTTTTCCTGCCGGAGGCGCGGTGCAAACCGAACCGCTCATGGTGCCAATTAATTGTAAGTTAAGAGAACTAAATTTTCGCCATGAATTTGTGGCATCTGATGCGTGTACTATCAATTTCATTGGACGAATTTTTTGCTTGGAAAGGGGAAAAGAAACCCAGATTGCCAAGGACGAGTTAGTGGGGATTAGTATGTTTCATTTAAGCATGACCGCTGCATGGGCGGCGGCCTGGGCGGTTCCTGGTCGTACTGTGATCTCTGAACTACTTAATATGGCTAAGACAGAACTGTCCACTGGGGCGTTAACCCTAGATTGGGTGGCTGGCAATGACTTACACTGCACTGTTTTTTTGACACATGACTGAACGGACGAGCACAGGTTGAGAAGCAGGAAAAAGGGGGAGCTGACACCTTCTACAGTATTTTACCCTGCTCATCTGTCGCATTTGCTGTAAGCTTGAATAATCAACGGATGTCTGATTTCTTTTTCTTTTTCAATAGCTTTATTAAAACAAAATTCTGCACATAATGTGGACCAGAAAACACTGATGTAGTCCTCCTCTCCAGCCTGAGCATGGAGGAAGCTGGCCTTCTTCTGAGCAATACGCTCTTTCCTCTGGGCCAGAGTGAGTTCGCTATGGTTCCATCTCTTCCTCTTAATGTCCCTCCTGGGTTTCTTTTCATGCACTTTTCTTTTCACCATGACCTGGCCCTTCAAACTAATGAATTCCACAACCTCACTCAAAACGAAGGGGAACAAGAATTCTCCCAGCGTTCAACGCACATAAATTTCAGCTGGAAAATGAACACCACTTTGGCTGACGGACTGGCAAAGGAGACGTTTAAAATTCTGTCTTGATAATACATTTTAGAATCATGGTAGTGGAGTTTTGTGATACATTCAGTCTTATGACTATGGAATATACAATATTCAGTCAGGTTTTTGATCATATCTTTTGTCTGTGGCGAAGGTTGTTAATGCAATGTTAAGGCATGTTACGATGTTCCAGACGTGTTTTTTTTATGGTACATTTTCATATCATTTCTTAGTCCGTGTTAACTTAAAATTGCCTTAATAAGCTGATGGCACTCTAAAACGACAAAAGAAATCCACCAGGTCTTGAAACTCATCAATATTCCATTCTCATATGGTTCTGAGAAAAGTCTGACCAATCATTTCATTCGGTCTGAATGAAGGGTGGGACTTGAGGGAGGTGGAGTTGTTAATGTTTAAAGTAGTGTGTGACGTGCCAGAAAGGTACGAGTTGCTTTAAGTTTGTGCAGTGGGAAGACTGGTGCAACTGGGAATGAGTTCTCACATGGAGTAGTCCTCTCCCTGTCCTGAGATCTGTCACCAGGATTCACCGGGTGAGAGGAGGCTCGATTTCCAGAGTCTAAAACACATGAAACATCCTATAACTATGATGTGAATACTTTATATGGTTAATTCACAAGCAGTGAGCAATTCACCATCTTGAATGGACTATTAACTTTGTTCAGTGGGATGGTTGATGTGAGGGGAAAAGTAAATACTCACAAGGAGTGGACATTTCACTGCCCTGAGAACTGTCCACACTCTCCGCAGACTTGGCTTCATCTTCAGAGACTGAAACATATGAATCAGCTTGTAACCATTATATTGTGTATACAAAGACATTACCATGCTTCATAAGCTGTCACCAGTACCCACAAGCATTGAGATTCATGTTGGTGTCCTGAAAGGACGGCAGCTTTTGTGGTGCAGTAGGGTAGTTGGGCAGCTTAACACCTACACAGTGGTAATACAGTGAAAATAAGCATATCCATCTCCAAAAAAGGCAGAATTTTATTAAAGAATTGGATTAAACCCCATTGCACGATGTATGAAACAATAGAGAAAAAAATATTTGCACACTTTATAACCTGTCATAGAGCACATTGAACAATTCAACAGTTTACAAAAAAAATAATAATAGGGGATGGATTTAGGCATGTCTCTTTGGCACAATAACATGCAATAATGGTAATAAATACAAGAAGTGCAGTCTATTTAAAATGTATCTCTTTATTTACATCCCAGGACTGGCTCAGAACAGATTTTAAATGAGGCGTACAAACAAACACAGACCAGGGGTCTCATTTATAACCATTGCGTACGCACAAAACGGACCTAAAAGATGCGTATGCCTGTTCCTACGCATAAGTAGCGATCTATAGAAAAAAACTTGACGGCAGAATGTCCATATATTTGCGCAAACTCTGACCCATACTGCGAACATTTTGGAAGAAAAAAAAACGCGTCCGTGGGTGAAGAGGGTGAGAACAGTATGTTAGTACATACAGGCCTATAATAATTCCTTGTGCTAGTGAGTAATACACCATTCATTCAGTTTCACATATTCAGTCACATATTTATAATAGTGAATAAATATATAAGTAAAATATATAATTCGACTCGAATCTTAATTTAATCTACACTTTTAATGCCTGCTGCAGTAGTGAGACACCTACCCACCGCTCCTGGAGGTAAACCAGGGAGTCTGTGCATCGGCTAAGATAGACAATAATACTAAATAAATAGAGCCTTTGTGTGATGTTTGTATGACTAAGAACGATGTTATTGTTGCTGATTATAAATCTCTTTGAGATCATATTTCAGCATATTTATTAAACATTTGAGAAAACAGTGATTGTAGTGTTGTTTTTGTATTATATTTTGTATTATAATATAATCGCGGCGGTTCCGTTCCAATAACACTGGCATATAGTGGAAATTTGTTGTGTTGAACAAAATGACTAAAAATGCCTATTTTCATAATGTAAATCCTAATTATTCCCCCAAATATGCTCCCAAAGCATTTCATTTTAAACTCTGTTTAATACATTAACATTAACGAAAATGTAAAGGTAAGCCCATATTCGTACTGGACAGTTTACACAGAACTGTACAGACTGTACTGTAATTCATGCAAGGGCATTTTCTTTTATATGTGCTGTCATTTTCTTTGGTATAAGCAGGTAAATACAGTAATAAATTAGTGTAATTTTTAGTAATAAAAATACAGTAAAATGTAGGGTCATCACCAATAATCTTTACAGTTCAATAATTTACTGTTTGTCGGGTGGCGCTTCTTATTCAGTCCGCCCTGCTCTGAGTACAGAGGTATTAAATCCTCTGAGGTCGGAGCTCCCTCTTGAGGGATATTTCGACTGTTCCAAAACAATCCTCTAAAGCTCCGCGAGTTTTTGTCCTAGAAACAAATAAGTAACACCACTAGAAACCTCGAATCTTAATTAAAATATATCCATGGTGCTTTGTAAATAGAAAAAAAAGAACTCTTGAGATACTCTTCTGTGCCTCAGGCAACAAGCAGCCTGTTAATGACACAAAAGAGGAGCTTTCTTTGTGTTCTCCCAACAGTACAAAAACATTAATACAGTTATATTTTATATGAAAATGTAGCTCAATTTACGTTAATATTTATGTTAAAAAATAAGAAAATTATTAATAATTTAGAACTAAAATGCATAAGAAATATTGCCATGGAAAAAGCAAAAAAACAAAAAACGGAGAATATTTCCAGTTTCCACATTATTGTGGGGATTTCCACATGGAATTATCTGTTAGGTTCTCAGGAAAAATCTGCATGAGATTACTGTATATGTATGAATTGTGACTACTGTACTTAACCCTGTAAGACCTAAGTACAGAAAAGAAGACTTTTTTCACCTGTCCGATATTGATGTAGGAGACATCTGATGCAACTAATGAAGATTTTTTTTCTTTTATGTTTTAGTAAGTGTTTGTTTTTTAAAACAATAATTTGTGACCATGTTAAGTTTTAAATAAATTACTATGTTTAATAAAATATTCTCTAAATTGACTGTATAAAAAATTGATTATAATAAATGCAATTTAAAATATGTGTCATTTACAAAATAATACTGTATTAAATGTATGAAAGAAAACATAATATTCTATTATAAAAATCCATATTATTATAGCTTCTACATTTTATTATTTATGAAGATTTATGACTTATTGTTTAATTTATGATTTTATTGCATAGGTGTTGTTAACCTCTAGTGCTTGAACAATTTAGTGTGTAAATCTTAATGTGCAAGTCACTTATTTATATTTATTCTATTTAGTTTGACCGAAATTTGTCATACAATTGAATTGTATAAAGTTTAAAAATTACTCCCCAAAATTAAAAAATACTCCCCTCTGCCTTTCTTTTTTTTTGTCACCCCACTACTGTGACCACCAAACATTTTTTTTTCACCATTCCACTTTACCCACAAGCACATCTATTTCGGTTTTAGAAATTTCCTTACTTTTCAGGTTTACATCGGAGGCTTAAATATTCATAAGGTGACTTGCATTTACCATGTATGGTTGAATGGGAGCGTGTGAGGGCGGAATGTGCGGCAAATTCACGTGCGAACAATCCCTGGTAGGGTTCGATTTATAAAGCGTATTTTGCTTGCAAGTATGCCTGCGCACATTTTCATAAATCTGACTTTTTCTTTGCGTACGCCATTTTCCTCTTTTCCGCGCACATACACTTTTAGTATGAGTTCTACGCAAAGTTTTATAAATGAGACCCCAGACCAGTGAGAAACAGACACACACACACACCGATTATAGAAAATTTACAAGAATGTATGTACAAATATATACATACACACAAAACAAACGACACCGGTTGGGTCTGCTGACGACACCAAAGCAATGTAAAGAATAAAACAAAACGTCTGCTCTCTCTCAAATGAAAATCGATTTCAAGGGACCATCCACAAACAAATTAAACAGAACGTGAAAAAGCGTCCGCAAACACATTTTCCGAACCTTTCTTATGCAGAATGTTGATATTAAAATTCTGCACGAGCAGAGCCCACCGCATCAATCTGATTGTGGTTATACATGCGAGAAAGAAACACCAATGGATTATGATCAGTGTACACATAAGCAAGCCAAATACACAAAGCCTACATGTCCTCTTTTGAACACAGAAAATGCTACAAATATCACTGGCAAAGTCTACACCAAAGATGCTCATTTAAAATTGTACAAGCTGTCAGAATCCAGCAGCAGGCGAACTATCACGAAATAATTAAACAATGCTAACCGTCTGTAGGGTAACTAGTCAAACTATTGTACTCTTTCAGCTACTGACAGTGTCTGAGTCTACAACACAAAAACGATGTTTTTTACTTCAAAAGGTTTTGAGAAATTCTGTCCAGACAACACTGTATGACAAAGGAGGACTGAGAAAGTACCCTCAGTACCCACAAAGCATTGAGATTCATGTTGGTGTCCTGAAAGGACGGCAGCTTTTTGGTGCAGTAGGGTAGTTGGGCAGCTTGACACTTAGACAGAAGTAATAAAGTGAAAATAAACATGACGGTGGTAGTGGTAGCTCAGTGGATAGGCTACTTGCCTCTGGACCAAGAGGTCATGGTTCGAATCCTACCTTCAGTATACCACCGGGTCCCTGAGCAAGACCCTTAACCCCAAATTGCTCCAGGGAGACTGCCCTCTGTAGTTAGGGAATGGAAGTCACTTTGGATAAAAGTGCGTAATGCATAAATGTAAATATATGAAATAATGGAGAAAAAATATTTGCACGTTATTACCTGTCATACAGCACATTGAACAATTAGTTTATTTGTCAAACAAACTTTTCAAACATATTTCATTCACTACATAACAGTTCAATTTTCTGTTTGAAAAAAGGAGTAGGCAGAAGTAAAAACTTAGTTTGCCCTACCCCTATCATATAATGTATCACTTAAAAAGAAAAAAAAAACAGCGTTTTGTTTTTTTGCTTTTTGAAGACACACTGTAAACCCTAATGCTGTAACTAATTGATTAAACTGAGTTGTATTAACTTAAATAATTACAATTAGTTTATATTAATTAACCTTCATGAGTATTTATAACTTTTTTCTTATTTATAAGTTTGTAAAAATTAAACTTTCAAGTAAGCTGAAAAATTTTGCTTTAATTTAGACAAAATGTCTCTTTAAAGTGTTATTAACTCAAAATCATTCAGCCTTGTGATTTTGCGTATGACGTCATCCAGTTTCACTTAAACTGTCTTGCCCGCGCTCATGCCTCGTTCGTTCTTTTCAAGATGGTTGATCGGCCTCGCTTCACACTACTGTAAGTAAAATATCCAAATATACAAATCCAATGAATCTTAAGTGAGTTTTTTAATCCTTATAATCACAGTAACATTTAAAAGTAATGTAGAGTTGGTCAGAATGCGTTTAGATGTGTTCTATTACAGACGTGTTTAGACCTGTTTAAATCTTGACGCGAGGAAGCTCTTCCTCATCCCGTGCTTTAGCTTGTTTAACGCATTTAGCTCCACTTTAGGAGGTTAACGTTAAATATCATGCATTTGCAACGTGTTAATATTTGTTTCTAATAGAACACGTTAAAGGCATAAATGTTCTGCAGTGTTTTGAAATCAGCAAATTATTATTTTATATATATATACATTTGGCTAGGGGAAGTGTTTGAATGCTGAAATAACTGTCTCAACCTGCACAGAAGCTTGCTGGCCAATAAGATAAAACATTTATTTCAGTGTCAGTGAGATTCTCTGAAGAAATTAAATGTAAAATTATTTTATATTTGATTTTACAGTGACGGTGCCAGGACACTTTTTAAATTAGACTTATTATTGTCTAATTTAAATAGAATATTTTGTATGTGTGTAGGGACCTCTAAAATATCAATACTAGAATGTATGTGATCATTATTGAGTCTTGTATACTGTGTTATCCTTATTGTATTAAGTTGGAATATGTTCATTTAACTACATGTACCAAAATGCTTTGGGGTGAGCCAATGAGGGTTGGAAATGGAGTAAAAGCCCGCGAAATCAAGATGTGGGCTGGGCTATATGTTTTTCCCGCCATAGTGTGCAGCTGGAGAGAGAAGAGAGAGGATGTGCTAGGTCTGTTGCTGTGTTTTATCGTCATTTTTGACTTGGCTAACTGTGTTTAAGGTGCCAGTTGGTGTAACTTAACTGTTAGCTAGTTGGGCGGTATTTGGGACCCTTTTTAATCACTCTAGAGAGTGATTAGTTTTGTTTGGCTGTCCTGCCCGTCGCGACCCTGTCTTTTATTAAAACACAGAGAACGGGCAACAGTCCAGCCTTTTTCTCCGTGTTTCTGCTGGGGAAACTCCAAGTCAAAACCCATCAGAGGCTAGGTGCTAGCCTTAGCTCGGTTAGGGTTATCCGGAGCTGTGTACTATTTGTATCGATACTGTTTGTATCGAATCAAATATAATCTTTTGTCAGTGTATATATATATTTTATATACTGAATGAAAAAAAAAATGTTTATACTGCATGCTAATACTATTTTCAGTCACGTTTTTTTGTGGATTTTTTTTCTATTATAGATTTCAAGTGAGATAATGGACTGGAAGTGCAAATTGTGTATAAACATCTATCGTTCCAGAGTCCACCTCCTCAGACACTACAGAGTAAAACAGCATCTGCTCTAAAGTAAATCCACTGCCATGTGTCTATCCTGATTGTCCCTGCACATTTCCA
>JBBPCX010071396.1:0-10057 GCA_037974365.1 Hydrocynus forskahlii
CATTCAGGAACATCTTGCAGCTCTGTATGTGTTCTTGTCCTTCCACAACTACAACCAAAATGTACTTGATCCTCAACCAGCTAAACAACCAGTAACAATGTTAAGCTTGCATCGGACAGCAATAGACAAAACCTCTGCGAGTGACAGTGGTCACCTGGACCTCTTCCTCCGTTTTCTCCTGGGCTTCTCACTGGAGTCCAATCAGGTCCTCCTTCAAGACCTATTGGTTCAGAGAAGCAGTGGCCCTGTGGAGATCAAGGAAACTGTTGAGTATCTGAAGACCAAAATCAGAGAGAGCATCTGTGCTTCTTTTTCAGTCAGATACTTCCACTGTCTGAATGAAATTAATGATCGCTCTCTTGTGGAGGAAATCCAAACCTTCCTGAAGACCAGAAGCTGTAATGAGCAAAATCTCTCTACTGAACTTTGGGCAGCATTAGTATTCGTAATGCTCACATCAGATGACAATTTGGACGAGTTTGAACTTCACAAGTATGGCACGTCAGACAAGGCTCTCCTCTGCTTGCTTTCCGTGGTGAAGTTGTGTAAGAAGGCCAGGTAATATCATGATTTAGTACTCGTTAAGTAACAAAGTAACGAATGATTGCTCAAATCAAGCAACTAACAACAAACTCTTCTGAATGAAGAATTTTTGTTGTAGTAGTAAGTATTTACATGTGGGTCATTAACTGTCTCTTTACCGTTCAGATAGCCTCAATCCATGTCCGGTCACTGGGCTCATGGGGTCCCAGAGAACCTGTTTAACACCACAATACAGTTAACTGATGGACAACCATGGGAGTGCCTCCCACTGACACTTTTATTTTTTAATGAAAACAAAAAGCTGTGTAGATCTACATGTATTTAATGTTGAACATTTTGATGTGGATCATTTAACACATTTCTTTAGAATCATGGGATAGTTAACCCTTTAGTGATTAGCTTTACTTCAGCATGTTTGGGAACATTCTAACTGCTAACTGTTTGGGAATGCTTTCTAACTGCTGATGAAACAATGCACATTAATTGAAAAGCGAGATTACCGCTGATATGCCAACATCTTTACACTGAGTTTTATATTTATACTTTTCATATTTATTACACAGAATATTCTCATGTCGTGAGAAGATGTGGGTGGTTGTTAACAATTGTCCTTCAGAGTGACTAGAATCTAGTGGCTAGTGGTTGGTCACTCTTTTATCATTCAGAACCACAACTTCTGGAGCTTCTTCATCACAAACCATGACTTTGACTCCAATCTTGTGTATTTTATCTATTTTGATTACTTGCTTTTCACTTGCTAGACTGTCGTAATTTTGGGGGTTTGGGAGATTTTGTGATGTTTATAAGTGTATTTTTTGATGTAAATCCAAACTTAACTAAAACATAAAGCATGTGCATCCGCCAAAACCTGGTACACTGATTATCCTTCTTCTATAAACCTTGAGGCTATTTCACCGTCTCTGATTGTTTCGTTATTGTGCATATTATTGTGTAATATCATCAAGAAATGAATATGATGTTCAGTTTGTGTCTTTACTGAGTAGCCTAAGAGAAGACCCAGTCTTCCAGCACTGTCCGTAGGCTTGACTATAGGGCTCCATTACCTGACCCGTCTCAGTGACAGCATAAGAAAACGGTAGCAGACAATCATATGGCAAAATTCATAAGTAGGCTAAAGTAGCCTAACAGCCCCATTACTTTTTGTCTTTTGATAGATGGATACATGAAGTCATGTGATAATACAAGGTCTAATGGATGGAAATCTGATGTAGTGACAGAGAAACTTTACCTGTGTTTATGTATGTTTTATAATGCACTGTAAAATGTGTTTCTTCTCTCAGGATCAATAACTGCAACATCACAGTGAGAGGCTGTGCAGTACTGGCTGCCGCTCTTGTCTTCAACCCACTCATGAGAGAGCTAGACCTCAGTCACAACGAAGTGCAAGATGCTGGGATAAAGATGCTTTGTACTGGATTCCAAGGCGGCACTCTGGAAAAACAACTGTATGATTTGATTACATTCAGTTAAAACACATGCATTTGGGTAAAAAAATGGCAGTTATTACTATTACTACCAGCTTTAATGACTAATGACAGGAATGTAAATAATGTAGAAAAGATATGTGTATTTAAAGATTACAATTTCCTGAGCTTAAACTGTGATTATTCCTTCTTTCCGCAGGGCAGAATGCTCTGAAATGACCAAAACAAACAGTCAACTTGCTTCAGTTTTGTGTATAAAGTCCTCATGTAAGACAAAGCAGGAACTGGTGTGGGATGAAGTTTCGCAGATGATTTACCGCTTCTTAAAGATATTACATGAGAATTTTAAACTTAATGAGTTACCTGGACTGCAGGGCATGCCTTGTAACATTGAGATCCTAAGGTAAATAACTGGGCTTGATCTGCACCTGCAAACCGTCATTATTTTCTGCTATAAGAAGCTCTAACATTTTAAAATGTACTCCATTCATTTGCAGAAATGGTGGGAAAAAAGTTCTCCAAAGAAGAACAGTCACACTTTATTTTGATGGCCACCTATTGATCATCTCTATACATTTTATTTGTTAGTTAAACTAACTATCAGATTTAAATTTGAAAAAGTTAGATTGAAAAGTTAGATTGGGTTAGAAAATAATCTTGTATATTCAGTTTAACATTCGATTACGTTCAGTAGATATTTACTTAAACGTTAAAAAACTGAATCTCTACTAAACATCCACAGTGGACCATCAGAATAAACTCGTACTAAAAGAACAAGTTTCCATCTCTACCATTTCCTTTATCTAATCATGTTTATCTCTTTGGTCTCCACAGACTGATAAACTGTGGTATTACGAGTGTGGGCTTTGGCAGTCTTGCTTCAGTACTAAGTTCAAAATCCTCAATCCTCAGAGAACTCGACCTGAGCCAGAACAGTGTAGGAGACTCAGGGGTGAAAGTGCTTTCTGATGCAATAAAGAGACCTTCATGTAAACTGGACACACTGAAATGAGTTGAAATGAAGATACTTTGCTAATTAAGTTCGATAAATTTATCAGATCTAACAGTGCCATAACATTGTAATTTAGGATTGGCGGATTAAGCCTAGTCCTAGTTTAGAGATATGTGATGCTGATGTGTATCGGTTAGGAGGATTAACACCTGCCACAACCTGAACTTGTCTATGTGCCTTCAGAGACTCCAGGGCATCAACATGTGCCTCATTTTCAGACTTTATTAACTGCCTAAAAAATTCAGTGGCAGAATAAACAATGACCAAGATCAAGACCAAGATCTACACATTGATATCTCTCTCAACACATAGTTTCAGAAAAAGTGTCACATTAATCAAATTCCAAAATATCACCAAAGTGACCAGTGATGGAGCAGCCTGTTCTGGAAATGCCATGTAAAACCACACCGAGGTCATCATGCAACCAGTTTATTCTCCGCTGCAGATCAAAGCAGTCCAGTTGATCTGAAAATCGCCCAGCACTTCTCTTTTTGGGAAACGGACCTGCAACATACTACCATTATAAACAAGATTGACATTTCTTATCCCCAGACATGAGAAATATTAATTGTTTTTATACTTTTAAGTCCAAACTCAAGACACACTTGTTTAAAATTGCATATTCTATTTAATCTCCTTTGCTCTGTTGTATTTATTACTTTATTTGTTTTTTATTGTCTGTTCTTACTTTTGTAAATTTGTGCGGCGTCCTTGAGTGTTGTGAAAGGCGCCTATAAATAAAATGTATCATTATTATTATTATTATTATTATTATTATTATTATTATTATTAACCTGTTTAGTAATTTTAGTAAATATCACCACAGGATGAATAGCTGTGATGTCACGGAGCACGGCTGTGCAGCTCTGGCCTCAGCGCTACAGGCCAGTTCAGGATTAAAAACTGTGTCCCTGTGCGACAATGAGTTACGGGATTCAGGAGTGGAGCTGCTCGCCACTGGACTGAGGAGTCCTCACTGTAAACTCGAGACACTGAGGTGAGACTTTCCAACTAATTCAGAGCTTCAGTGGTGACCCAACAGTTTATTTCACCACTTGGTACTTTTCTGATTTCCTGCCTAAATATAGAGTAACATTTAGCATAAATTTGGTACTTACCACCTAATTGCTGTGCATAAGTATTCCGTTTGTAAATTTTACTATATCATCTTTCACTCTGATAGTGTTGAAGGACTTTTTTTATTTTGTTAGCCGTGGCCCCTGGAATTATTAAAGAATGACGTTTTATATTTCTCTTTGTAGCCTTACAAACTGTCAGATCAAATTTGAAGGATTTGCATCTCTCGCATCAGCTCTGAGATCAAATCCCTCTCACCTAAGAGTTCTGGATCTAAACAAAAACAGACCTGGAAATTTAGGAGTAAAACTGCTGTCCGGGGTTCTGGAGAGCACCCACTGCAGACTTGAGACACTGAAGTGAGTACTTTGATGAGGCATTTTTTTTTCTTTTTTCTTTTACTAAATAATTTTAGTAGTCAGTTGGTGGCTGGTATACTGCATTAGGATATTACTTTTGCTACATAAAATTATATAATTCAAATACAAATATGTAGACCAAGACCTGATTCACTGATCCTTCTTCTATACACCCTGAGGCTATTTCATTGTCTCTGATCGTTTCGTTATCACACATATTATTATGTGATTTTGTCAAGAAATTAATTATATGATGTTCAGTCTTGTGTCTTTAAATTATTTGTGCTCTCTCATCAGAACATAACATCTATTTAGATGCTTTCAATTTGTTGTGATATTTTTCCAGTGCAGAAAGTAAAGTTTTTTTCATGATTTTCAGCCTAATTGAGTGTGGAATCACAGAGAAAAGCTGTTCAGCTCTGGCTTCGGTTCTCAGCTCTGAATCTTCATGTCTGAAAGAACTGGACCTGAGTATTAATGACCTCAAGGATTCAGGAGTGAAGCTTCTCTCTGCAGGCCTGAGGAGCCCACACTGTAAACTACACAAACTTAAGTAAGACTATTTAAATTATATCTCCACTGTTTACAAAACTAGCACACCAGATCCATAACTAGAGGACACATCGCCAGGTTATTTCATCTCATGATTTAGCATTTAACTCTTAGATTAAAAAAAACAAAACATGTTTTACATTTTACAGCTGTTATGTAGGACTGTTGTTTCAAAAATTAACAGCTCATAAGTAATAATGTTACATTTTTGAATTGAATAATAATAAAACAGGGGGTCCTCGAGTTATGCCACAGATCTGTTCCTTTGACAGTGATGTAACCCGAATTTTGGTGTAAGTCGGAACACACCCTAGCCTGAGTCACTTACTGATCCTAACACAGCTGTAAAACCATGAAAACACAACTAAGCCACAGAAAAAGGAAGAGGAAACCTCCCTCACTCATGTGCCGCATTACTGCGCATTCTGCTACTGTGCACAACCAAACGAGTTCACCCACTTAGTTCCTAAATACGATGCTAACGGTGTAAGCTGAGTGGGAGTGAGTGTCGTAAACTTGAAATGTCATATGTCGGGACTGCTGTAACCCGAAGACCCCCTGTAATAATATTAGAATTGAATAATGCAGAAACTTTTACGAATTTTTAATAAAACAGATTATGTCCCCTGTGGCTCATAACAATGTAAAAGTCTCTTTTTTACATTCTAAAATTGCATTAATATGTTAATTAAAAAATATATTACCCCATCTTTAGATTTTATAAATGCAGTGTCACAGAAGAAGGCTTTGCGACTCTGGCTGAAGCTCTGCAATCAAATCCCTCACTTCTAAAGGAGTGCTGTCTAATGGACCAGGAGTCAGAAGACTCCAGAAAACAACTACTGTTTGATACAGGATAGTTCAAAACAGAGACTGATTTAGGAGAGAAAGTGCAACATTCCAGATTACAGCTCTATAGAAAGCCATTCTCAAGTTATCACGTAAAGACATTATAACTATGCAACAGATTTTCAGATCCTAACTTCTCCAATGTTTGTACCCCAAGTGTTTGCTAATTTAAGCCTGTTTGTTAAAAAGAGATATTTTATTATCATTTGAACCTGATTAAACATTATTCCTGTAAAATCATTTACATTTTTCCAATATTTTGCCCCTGTTTGGCAACTGAAGATTTGTCAAAAGTCTCATTTGCGTATCATTAAAGAATGTTAATAAAGTGTAAGATTTATTTGTATTGTTATTTATCTAGAGTTTAAATCTCGAAAAATTTCAGAAACTGAGGAATACTCTTGTGCATTGAGTGTTTTGGAGGGGAATTTTATTCATTCATATCTTTTTGTCACTTTCATTTTCTGTTTTGTCAAGTTTGTCGATGAATCCTTGATTTCTCTGTGCCAGTCATGTCCTGCAGCTCATGAGTAAACGTAGTTAGCGAGCAGCACCATGCACAATTTGCTTGATAAACTGCAGTCTTACTAAACTGAGCATTAAATTCAAGCCCACTGGAAGTGAATTCATATGTAAACATGGGCCTCTCTGTCTTCAATAATGCGTAATCCTGCTGTGCAGTCAAACATCTGTGGTTTCCCCAGCCTTTGTTACTGAGTGCTAACTGATGAGTCCAAGTTGTAGGTATTTCAGCAGATTATGGTACTGTCATATTTAGTGGGCATCATAGTTGGATTGAATGTTTTGAATCACATTATATTCAGACTTCTTGTAGTTTTGCTTTTCATGATTATTATATTGCTCCCCAATAATGCATACAGTGTAGATTTCAGGTTTTTTTTTTTAAATAGACCTCAAAGCATATCTGTGGAAGCCCCTGAGAAGAACTGTTGTCCGCCATTAGTGGCTGTTATCTTGAGGCTGGTGACTTACCAGTTGATTATTTTGTTTATAGTCAGCACTCCAGATCTGTCTGGGGTCTGATTCTGGGGTTTCCCCGGCCACAATGCCATAACCCACAGTTTGACTGTTGGTTGCAACCTGGGTTCTTAAGTGTCACAGTGTTCATTCTTAAACCCTCAGGCCAAAACCCCCTCATGTCCTCAGAGTTGCGCTGATTTGTCTTGAGTTCCCTCCAAATGTTGGAACCTCCAAGTGGTCTTCAGCAAGTAAAAGGCTCAGCTAATGCCGATGCATGAGCCGTACGATTGTGCCATCAACCTCCTCCCAGGCACGAGTCCACCCTGAGGTCGGTTATCCTCTTTGTTAGGACCCGAATGGAATGTCATAAAAGAATACAGGGCATTGGCACTGGGCATTCCACTTCTCTGGCCAGGGTGGGGTCTTTTTGTGAGGAAGAATTACAAGGGCTTCTGCTCCTGCATCAACTACTGGTGGTCAGTAAAATTACTGTCAAGAATGACAACAAAATGCTACAACAAAATAATTTTATCTCTGTCTTCATAAGCTTTCAATATGTAAGATCAAATCAGAAGGTTTTGCATGTCTGAACCTGGTTCAAATCCTTCTCATTTGAGAGTTCTGGACCTGAGTACAAACAAACCAGAGCCTGAGAAATAAAGCTGTTCTGTAAAGCCACACCACAGACCTGAAACTATATTATAATGTAAAATAAAACACATGTCTGTCTGTGGGCTGTCTAGATGCACTGTTGCAGAAGATGGCTATGCTCTGGCCAAAGCTCTGCAATCAAATCCCTCGCTCCTGAAGGTGCACAGTTTAATGTACAGCGAGGCTGGAGACTCTAGAAGGCAGATGCTGTCTGATACCTAACAGTTAAATCAGACTCAATCAGCAAAATATACAGATAGATTGCATAGATATTCTTAGTCTAGTGTTCTTGTAATAAATAATAATTGTATAATTTCACTCCTTTCGTATAGATTTTTTGTTACAGATTACTGGAGTTAATGATTGAAAGTATCAGACATACTTGGTATGTTGCTTAATAACTCAACAGAACATTTGCATTAATTCCCCTTTGATTCTACTGTACATACTAAACCCATAAACCGTATTTTAACTTGCATTCAGAGTTGGTACATAAAGCATATAGAAACTCGACAATGTAGAGCTCTTATTCCAAATTTACTTTACAATGCTCTTTGTGACTATTATTTATTGATTTAATGTGTCCTAGAATATGGTGCATTAGCTATATGGCATTCATATGGCATGACCAAATATTCACAATGCCCACAAATGGTTATGAGCGCCATTTTCCACTCATCCTGGACTGCTGTTCTTCCTGTATGAAGAAAAACCACTGAAAACTTCAGAGATTTAAAGGACCTGATGAAGTCCTCTCAAAAAGAAGGGCATGTTTCTTTATGGACTGGATCGTTCCTGTGGAGAATGATGGATGTATCTGGCCAGTTTCAGCTGTGCTGAGTGAAAAATCTTTGTCAGTCATTGTTGGTATATTAGTCAGCCTAAAGGAAAGTGAATTTGCAAATGATCAAGGATACGATTATCAATCACTGTTGTTAAGGACAACATGAAGTACCACAATATGGTTTTTGCATGATGCTGTGGAAGAACCACTTTTTCATTTTGTAAATTAAATGTGTTTTTATAGTTCAAAGAGCTTCCACATTATGAAAAAAGTGAAAGTAAGAACTTCGAATTGTATAGAAACCATATTACGTGAAGGTGCTTTAAGTATTTTGACAAAGAACACTTTGTGGCACCACTTTTTACAGAATGTTTCATAAGTTTGCGCATCAAATTAGATTACAAGCACTCTGGTCAAAAGATTATTATTAAAATGAGTGTGGCATCACTGAGAAAAGCTGTGTAGCTCTAATTTCACTTCTCATCTGAATTTTATATCACTTTTCCACTACATTGCTTTCCAATAGACAAATCTGGGACCTAGTATCTGGGACCTAATACTATTATTTACATTTACTTTTCATTGTGGTTTAAAGCTGAGTAGGTCCCACAATACCACAATCTCATGTGAACAATCCACCCGGCACAAACCTGTCATTTTTTAATTGCTATAGCAAACACTAATTTTTAACCACTACTTGGTTTTCGGTTCAGTAAACTATTACAATCCCTTCCGTGTTCTCTGTCACCTTTGCGTATGATGACATTTTCACAACAGTTTCTTGCAGCATCACCAGCTACATTTAGATGTTACGGACATCAGAGGAACCAAACCAAGCACCAAGTACCACAAAGCGAGTTGAGTCAGTACCGTGCAGGTTAAGTGACTTTAATGTCTGATGAAACTGGACTTGAGAATGAATAACTTCATCAATTCAGAAGTGAGCTGCTTTCATTTAACTTTTTAATTTGTCCGACTTTTTGCTTGAACCATTTCAGAACCATGTTCTGCAAGCTCATTCTTCTGATGTGTCATCGTTGACTGTCTTTACAGCCCAGGAATTCCAAAACAGGTAAACTATGAAGATATGCAGTACTAAACCAGCTCTGAAGTAAAAGGAGCACAGCTTATTTTCTTTCTGTTCAGGTTGTTCAGCTGTAGCACTGCTGAAGATGGAATTGTTGCTTTGGCTGAAGCCCTGAAGTCAAATCTCTCACATCTGCTAGAACTCAACAGCATAATGATATTAGAGTTTCTGGAATATGCTCTCTGGCATCCGGTCTAAACAGCAGAAGGCAGAGAGACTGAAATGTGAAACTCCAGACAAATAACTGTACTTGTAAAACTGCTCTTTAGAAGCTGGCCATGTTTAAACCTAGACACACACACTGAAATTAAACTATGATCTTGTGTTGTATTCAGTGAGGGAGGGCAAGCATTCAGAGACTTTTGTTCCTGTTATTAAATATTATTCCAGTGCATATATCGACTTCAATGTCTTTTGATTTTGTAACAAAAAGTATGATTTTCTGATCACAACCAAAAGGTTTAGAAAACTGAAAGAGAAAAGGGTATTCAGTTTTTACTCTACATACACTGCCCCAGAACACCCGTGTTTCAAGGTTTTTTTTATTGAAATTCAAACAGCTCAAGTCCAATGAATATGGTGAGGTTACCCAGAAGTGGGAAATAATTCTGTAGCTCCATGCAGGACCTCTGGTCTGGGTCGAGTTGGTCGGGTCGTCCTACAGTAAGATCGTGTCCCAAAACATAAGACCAAGCTCTGCCAGAACCACCTCAGAAA
>JBBPCX010071397.1:0-10056 GCA_037974365.1 Hydrocynus forskahlii
CGGCCATCTTGGGTCTTTGCAGCTTTATGTTGCTGAATTCAGCCGTGCCTGACCACTGCAGTGGCACAAACTCGCTCTGCCCAGCTGGCCAATACTCAAAAACACAATATAACAACCTCCGCTAATGGTTAAGGCAAAGAAATGAAAATATACCAATCATGGCGTAAAATGTGTGTTTTGTATGGTAAGACGTGCTCCGCTGCGCCCCTACACCAGATTACTTAAAGATCCACCATTACGCCTGTTAGTTTTACGAGCACGGATAAGCCGAGCGCAATGTATGCCAGCACACATGAAGTGTTGTGTTCGTCTTGCTCTGGGTCCGACTCGGGGTCGAACACGTAGGGCTGGATACCGCCTGTTTTCTGCCTTTTCCATGTGTGTTAAGTATCCCAATACTTTCGTCCACCTTGTGTATCTCTCACTTTTTCTCCCTCCCTTCCATCAGCCTGGTCACCGTACAGGCTAGGACCACTGTCACAGATTGAAGGGATGAAAGAAAGAAAGAAACACTTTCACTGGTGTTAAGGACGTGGATTCTAATGTAAAATCCAGAAGTTAAACGCGCAGTTTAAGCATGGGATGGGTGGGGCGTGGCCAGCAACTGCTTATTTGCATAAAGGGACACAGCCTTGAAACGGCTCTTTATGTGACAGTGATTTTGTGCAAAGAACTTCATGAACATGTTTTGTATAGCCCATAGACCTATTATAACTTGTTTTTTTGTTTTTTTTTATAAAAGGTGAGTTTTGCATAATAGGTCCCCTTTAAAAAAATATGTGGCATGTGAACAGAACGGAGAGTGGCATTTATGTTATGAATGTATGTAACCTTTTTCATCTTACTGTGGAGTTTGCATATCATTAATTGTTTCTGAGTGTGACTAGTTAGAAAGTGTTCACATATATTTTGATTCTAGATGTTCTGGCACCGGCAGCCAGCCCACCTCAAGGGGCATGCGCGCACTCACACACACACACACACACACACACACACACAGACAGACAAACACACAATTTAGAATCCCCCATTCACCTGACATGCATGTCTTTGGACTGTGGGAGAAACCAGAGACCCCAGAGGAAACCCATGCCAGCACGACGAGAACATGCGAAATCCGCCTACACACACACACACGGACCAGACTTCAAACCCCCAACCCTGAGGCAACAGCACGACCCACTGTGCCACCGTGGGGCCCAATATAAAACATATAACTTTTAAAATTATTGATTTTTCTATCACACATGGACGCTGGAACCATTAGGACAGACTTTTGAAAACCATCCCACCTACCTTTTCCCTCCTGGACAACTGCCGAGATGTAGAGCTTTGTGCGCACAGACACCCGCAACAGTGCAAAGATCCTCAAGCATCGGGCTACGGACCGGTATCAGTCCATGAGTTATTTGGGACCGGGCTGCACAGAAAGACAGAATTGAAAATATCTAATTATCATCAGTGTCTGAAAGACCTTTAATGTGGAAAAAAGCTCGTCCCTGTCACGTGATACGTACATAAAAAATTTTGCCCACAAGCTAGCAAAATTGAGTAAAAGTACTGTGGTGGACGGGGAAACCACAAGGGGGTGGATCCATATATGATTATGTAATTCACTGGTTTTACAAGCAAGCAACAAAAAAAGATTGGCAGGTAGGGTGAGATTAAACGAAACCCTGTTTTATTTAAAGAGTAAGTCTGATCTTCACTACATATGTCTGTGGAATTGCATCATGGCAGAAATAAAGGAGATCTTTCAGCTCAACAAAAACAGTTGTTGGTACTCTAAAGTCTCTAAAGAGTCTGGTCTATTACCCATGATCAGTGTACCAGGATGGCTCGCCACAGCCCTGTCCTTCAGCACTGCTGCGCAAACTGACACAAACTTCTACAGAGGATCGCTGTATTGGAAACATGGGTTCTGGCTATACAACCATGGCACAAACCAAAGAAAGACAACCACGAGGGTGAGTGCACAGGATTACCGACTAACTCTACTAGCTCGTCACAACCAGTCACTCTAAGGCCGTACACGTCCCGAGGGTTGAAAGAGTTCAGCCCACAGCAGGCAACAGAACTGAACGAGCTGACAGAACAAATTGCTGGCTCAAGATCAGGGGAAAGCCCAAAACAAGAAAACCAAAGATCACCTGCTCAAAAAGCCGAAGCTAATGCTAAAGCTAAAGAAGTTTGCATAGCTAGCACTGCCAGATCCAAACCACTTCAGCCAGTGACTTTGATGAACCGAACTGAACCGCAAAGGAAGCTTGAGGTGAACCAGAGCGACAACACAACTGAGTCAGTGATGATGGATGTGAACAGAGACAAAAAGCAGGCTAGCACTAAAGCTAGGCCCAGCAAGCACAGGCGCTCTGCTGAGGTAAGTATGGAGCCAAGCTCGCTGATAGTGGGTGACTCAGTCATCAGGAATGTCGGCATTAAATCTGTACTAACTGTACTAACATGCTGAACTGAGCAAAGAGCCTCCGCATCTCTCTCAGCAGCAAACGATCACTCGGATTATCCTACATGTCGGGACAAAAGGATGTTCGCACTGAGCAGTCAGAAATTCTAAAAAGGACTTAACTGAACTGTTCAACACTTTGGAGAGGCTGAAGATTACAACATTCATCTGTGGTCCAATTCCAGCTTGAGGGAGCAACAGTATTTATGGCTCTGTTGAACATGCAGCCTTAAAGGACTCAGTTTTGTTGAAAATTTTAACCTTTTGTGGGGATGTAGCAAACTTCTTAGAGCAGATGGCATCAGCTTGAACAGGGCTGGAGATAAATTAATGAATGACAAACTGCTGTATGCACTCAACCATCCAGTGCACCACCAGCCTGCTCCAACTGCCCCCTGCGACTCTGATGAGACATCAAATGCTGCTTTCAGGTGGGAACTGTCCCCATCAAACCCAGAGGACAAACCCAGAGGTTGAATATCTGACCTTAGATGAGAGCTATGATGACCTCTGTCTGCCAGATGTACTGAAAACAACACCAGTACCACCACAGTCACCCCACTCAACTTCTACTCATTCTCTGTCCATTATCTCACGCCCGCACATGTACTTTTCAGAGAAAATGGAGGAACCGGTGTGTGCAGTGACTTATCTCTCCCCATCTCTGCTACTCCTCAGGCTTTCCCCAGAAAGCGCAAGTATCGCACCCAACAGACCAGCTCTTGGACACTCATGACAACTCGGCACAAAATGTCCTTCTTCCCTGACAAGGGAAAAAACTGATACAACTGATCTCAGTGACCACAGTGATAACAATAACTGTGCACAGCATGAGCTGAAATCCTACCCCACAAGATCTTGTTTTGCCTATTCCAGTTCTGATAGGGAGTAAGAGGAACAGGGTAAAGTCAGTCAGGAAATTATGTTTGTGGACTATAGGTCAGCATTCAACACTAAAATCCCCTCAAAGCTCTCCACCAAGCTGAAGGATCCAGGATTCAGCCCAGCAGTGGATCCTCGACTTTTTCACAGCCACAATCAGTGAGGGTGGGAAAATATGTCTTCCTCCATCACTCTCAGCACTGGAGCCCCCAGGGTTGTGTTGTGAGCCCCCTGCCGTATTCATTGTGCACTCATGACTGTATAGCCATGTCAGACTCCACCTTCATTGTCAAGTTTGTTGACACTGTCGTGAGGGGCCTGATCTCTGATAACACTGGAGGAGATTAGGATCCTGGAGAACTGGTGACAGGAGAACAGCCTTCTCCTAAACATCAGCAAGACAAAGGAGCTGATTGTGTACTTCAGCACGAGGCAGGTGAGGAACTACCAGCCCCTTCACATCAGTGAGATGCCATAGAAGAACTACCTGGGTAGTACACATTTCGCAGGACCAGTCATGGTCCTGTCACATCAACGCACTGGTAAAAAAGGCTCCCCAGCATCTCTTCTACGTCAGATGCCTCAGAGACTTCCATCTGCCATCGAGGGTGGTGAGGAACTTTTATTCCTGCACCATTGAGAGCATCCTGACAGGGAATATCTGTACCTGGTTTGGGAACAGCAAGCAGGACAGACAGGCTCTCCACAGAGTGGTGCATTCAGCTAAGCTTCCTGACCTGCAGTCCATCTGCACCAAGTAGTGCTGGACCAAAGCCAGGAAGATCTCAGCCATCCCAGCAACGGATTCTTCTCCCTGTTGAGGTCAGGAAAGCATTCCCATTTCCTTAAGGCCAACACAGAGAGAACTTTAACAATTCTATACGATTCACTTTTATTTCACATTTTATTCATATATATATTAGCTCATATTCATAATTAATTTAAATGTAATTTCATTTCTGTTCAATTTTCTTTTAATCCTTTTGGTTGGGCATCGAATAGCAATAAGCATTTCACGGCACGGTGTACTATGTATGATTGTGCATGTGACAAATAAAATTGATTTTAATCACACTTTAAATATTTTCACATATTTAGTGTAATTGGAGTTTAGTATTGCCCAGTGCACGGTGCTGACATGGGCAGCACAGGCCCATAAGGACTGTAACTGGTGGTGATTATTTATATTTTGTTAAGTTTGTATTTTTTTTTTAATTAAATCTGCAGGTGGGAGTTCCTGCCAGGGAGACCATCACCAGGGGGCCTCCCTTCACAAAAACACTGATTTGATCCACTCAACATGATTTGCAGTGGGTGTATGTGTTTGTGTGTCAGCCTTAGCACGTTCTCTTTAAAAACATTGGCAGTCTGTGTGATCATGGAAACCTTTTAATATTTTGCTTTATTAGATCCCTTTATCTTAAAACGTATGAAGAGTATTAGTGAAACTGTTCTCCGTTGTTTTGTTCTAATTTTGCTCATGTTAATACATCTTTTGCACCTGCTGGGTTCTGCTGGAGTATTATGGTAATTCCATAATGAGATAAGACTTTACACAGTGGCATGAAAGGAGGACACAGAAGCAGGAATATGGGAAAAATACAAAAAAAAAAAAGACTTTAATGAACAGGGAACAAACAGTCGAAAACACACGCTTGGAGATAACTCAGCAGAGGACACTCTTAACTTGGGATAAAGGGAAGAGGACTAGGGAAGAGGGTAACACTCCGCTTTGGATGCGAAGCTGTCGCTCCGTTGTGGGGGCGAACCCGATATGTTTTACCCCTCAGAAGTCTCGAAGAGAGCACAGTGGCTTTGCACAGTGCAGCAGCCATGATGAGTCAGACCAGCTCGAGGACTATTTGCATCGCAGGTCAGCACAAGGAGAACAGGAGGGAGAAAACAAAGTCAACTGACAAAGGTCTACAATAGACAACGCTCCGTACGAGAAAGAGAGCCAGATCCCAGAGACCTTCCCAGTGGAGTGGCATGACAGCACAGATGAAGGAGCTTGAAGGTTTGTATGATGGAGATCCCATGGCTGGCCTTTAATACTACAAGGGGGAAATCAGACGGACCAATGAAAACACAGACAATCTAACTAAATGAGGACCTAACTAATGGACACAAAAGGAGAGACAGCTGAACTGAATTAGCTGGTGCCCATCAACGCAATCAGCTGCTGAGCACGGAAGCTCATTCTACTCAGAAGCGTTGCTAGACGCTGCGTCCAAACAAACAAGCACCCAGACGAAGGGGTGTGATGGGACACCTCCCTTGAATAAGCTGGTGAGCCGGCGCGCTTGAGGTGCAGAGGTGGTGTGGATCACACACAGGGAATCGTGTTACACCTTGTCACACAAATACGAAAAAACAGTAAAGAGGGCATGTGCCCAATGGCTTTTTTTAACATAAAGGAAAAGATGTAAGAGAGATAAGGGAGATGACTGGTTATTCACCATTGGGTGGGTCTTCAGACGATGCTTGAAGACAATGAGGGACTCCGCAGATCTTCTTGCAAGAGGGAGTTTGTTCCACCACTGGGGAGTCTAGAAGCAGATCTTTCTCTTTTGAACAGCGGAGTTTCTAGACAAGCAGTGCTTGAAGCTCTGAGAGGACAAGAAATGACACACTGCTTGATCAGTGCTGATAAGCTTGATCACTTGTCTTGAAGGCAAGTGTTAAGGTCTTGAAGTTAATGTGAGTGGCCACAGGGAGACAGTGAGGGTGTAGAGGTGTGGTATGAGAGAATTTTGGAACACTGAAGACTAAACTTGCAGCTGCATTCTAAAAGCAGCTGAAGTAGTCTTGTTACCTTCAGTGGACGTCCAGCCAGTAGAGAGTTGCAGTTGTCCAGTTTAGAGATGACCAGAGACTGGATGAGTAACTGCGTAGCTTCAATGTTGAGAAAGGGTCGGATTCTTCTGAAGTTGTAAAGAAGGTATCTGGGTGTCCTGGAGAGGTGGTCAATGTGAAACGAGAATGACAGTTCATCTAGCTTGACACCAAGATTTCTTACTTTCTTTGGTGGTCCGATTACCGAGTTCTCAAAAGAAACAGTGAGGTTGTGGCTTGGACTCCATGTGTTGAAAAGAAGCCCAGTCTTGCTGGGATTAAGTATGAGGTGGTGGGCTGTCAGCCAGGCAGTCTGAGATGTGGGTCGTCACTGGAGGGGGAAACAATATGTTGAGTGTCATTTGCATAAACGTGGTAGGAAAAGCCACGTAAGGCTATTACATCCCCAAGAGAACCAGTATATATAGAAATAAGAAGCGGTCCTAGGACTGAGCCCTGTGGAACACCAGAGGACAATCTTGGCAGGGCAGACTGGGTGCCATGCCATACCACTTGGTTCCAGTCATCAAGGTAGGATGCAAACCATTGCCAGGCTGTGCCTGATATCCCAAGGCTAGAGAGAGTAGCCAGGAAGAGCTGATGGTTAACTGTGTTGAAGGCTGCAGAAAGGTCAAGAAGAATCAGAGCAGAAGACAGGTTGACTGATCTAGCTGCATGAAGTTCTTCAGAAATGGAAAGTAGTGCAGTTTCAGTAGAGTGCACAGCCTTGGACATGGACTGGTTAGGGTCCTGCAGCCTGTTTGGAGAAATAAAAATGTTGATTGGTTATAATCAGCACATTCCATGACTTTGGAAAGGAAGGAGAGAAGAGATAGTGGTCTGTAGTTGATATCCGAGGAGTCCAGTGGGGGTTTCTTTAGAATTGGTGTGACCACTGCAGACTTGAAAGCAGATGGGATATGGGCAGTTGTTAAGGAGCCATTGATGTAGGCGATATGTGGGATTAGAGAGAAGGTCAGTGGTAGCTGATTCAGCTGAAGATGGACAGGGATAGGCATAGCTAGGGAGAGATAGGGAAGATAAAATAGAAGAGGAGACAAGACAGAGATAGAAAGGATAGATTTCTGTAGGGAGCTGCTGGTGTTACATGTAGGTGATGAGACGAGGAGGTCTGAAGAAGAAATTTGAAAGACAGAACATGGTCAGAGACATATAGAGAAGTGAACAATATATTGAACATAGGAAGTAATCTGGTTGATACTAAGTCAAGAGTGTTGCCTGCTTTGTGGGTCGGAGGAGACTCGGCGAGGGACGACAGGAGTATCACCAGTTCGCAGGTCTGTAACTTGTCCCTGAGAGGGATAAGTGGAGAGTTGTCAACTGGAAATGAACACAGGAGAATGTCACGTTCATCAATGAAGTTACAGAGAGGGCCACGTGGGCGATAAAGGACCATGATATGGAGCTTAGCTGGATGTTATAGTAACAGAATGGAATTCAAAGGATGAGATGTTGAGCTGGGAAAGACTGAGAGGCATAAAATGACATTGACGTGAGAGAAGCAAACCTGTACCCCCTCCCCTGCCTGTGGTGTGAGGAGAGTGAGAGGAGGACATGGCAGAGGAGAGAGCAGCCAGAGTAGCCGAGTTCTTCGGTGTGATCCAAGTCTCTGTGAGGGCCAGGAAGTGGAACGAGTGGAGAGACCAGTCCAGAGATGAAGTCAGCTTTCTTGACTGGCAGGACTGGCAATTTCACAGACCACCATGAACCACTGTAGAAGGCTGTGGAGAAAAAAAGCAGTAGGGAGAGGTTACTGTGATTTCTCACACACCGATGCGGAATGTATTTTCTTGGCATGTAAGATATGTAAATAGGTATAGGTGTGAAGCACATAAGATAGAAAAGAAAGGATACTTAGCTAAGTTCAAAGTATGAGGATCCCTTCCCTAAGGTGCAACCGGCATAGACCATGTGTCTGTGGTTTTTATCCTTTTACTTGTGGTTGAGTGTAAGCCACGCCCACTAATTACCCCTGGCCTCCCTAACACCAGGTGAGAATTATCTAGCTAATTGCAATGAAGCTACTAAAGCTAATGAAGCTAACCCCACCAGGGACAACGGCAGCCAACAAAGTAGCAATCTAGAACAAAAGAAGTCAAAGCAAAATACCAGTACAACAGTTAAGCAGTAGAAACTCAAGCTAGCTTAGCAGATGAAGAAGACATAGCCAAGAACTCACCACCAGCAGACTTTCATTCTCAAACTGAAGTACTTTAGCCTAGAACCCTGAGGGCAGGGACGTGCACAGGAATTTTAAGGGACCATTGCTCTGACCTGAAAAAAGGGCATGCCTTCTCCAAAAAAATCCACACAGATTGTATGGAGAATTGAAAAATATACCATGTCTTTATTAATTGATTTTTAATTAATATACCTTGCTCCAAATGTATTCGAAGCTTTAAAGGAGAATCCTCCTATTGGTGGCCATTACAATAAAAATGCCTGTAAGTTTATGGAGTGGAAGTGAATAGCTTGATGGTGAAGTAACTAATCTCAGAAGGAGTCTGTAACATTAATGATACTAATACTGCCATATGCATTTGTCTCTCTACCTTACAAGAAGTGTTTCGGGTGGTGTAGTTTGCCACCGTTCAGTAGGTGTGCAATGCAGGGGAATGGGCCGTACACTCCACACCAGCGCCCAGGGGATTATATTTCATAGGTAAGGCTGAACAATTGTTTTGATTACAGTTGGCCATTATAAAATCCCTTTTTATAAATCCTAACTTTAGCTAAGCCAGGCTAAGATAGCAAAGCTATGCATTCCTGTGCTCAAGTCAGCCTCCAAACAACATTTTGGCTAAACATAGGCACTAATTATTTAGATTGTTGTGAGCCGTTTAGTTAATTTTCCTCAAACAGTGGTTTCCCAAAAAAAAATACACCCCAGTTTAAAAATCTTAACCTTAGCTAAGCTAGGATAAGCTAGCAAAGCAATGCATCCCTGTCTTCAAGTCGACTGATTTTGAGAAAGCTGTCCTGTGATGTGTGCCGTGGTAGTTTGGTAACAAAAGCTGAACCGTCATCATATGGTAAAGCTACCACTTGCTGTCATTAAAACACAGTGGAGGTTTGTCCGGGCCACAGTTTGGAACTGACAACCAACATTTTATGCTCTTGTCTTTAATTGTGACTGTCTTCCACGAACAAAGGCTGCACCACATTGCCAGACTGAACACTCATAAATTACAGATTGGCAACACACGGAAAAAGCTGTGTAATACAATTCTGTTCCAAGGATTTTAGATCCTGTCCTGTATATATTTAATACCTAGACACTACAGTGATAACACAGTAACCACATAGTGTTTGTGTGAGAGAGAACGGAATGAGTGAAATGTTTTTAGAAATTATTTATTAAGCCCATGAATATACAATAAAAAAATATATTTTTTGTCACAGAGTGCATCATTACACTGTTTAAATAAAAAGCCAAGCTGCCAGTTGAAGTCTGAAAACAGTCTGGTCAAGTTTTTGTAATTGATTGCCATTATTAGTGCATAAATAGATATAAATAATTGTATTTAAAATGATTCACTAAAATCTGTTGCATGTAAATGATACTGTTTTAAATGTTATTGTTTTTTTCATCAGAAAACCCAGTTTCTGACACATCTACCTGTATTTGTTTATATGGTTCTTTTGCCACCCGCAATATGGCAGCCGCACTGACGTATCGTCTCAACTGTGAACACTGTGAATGCAGTGTTTAGCTATATATGTATGTGGTTACAGCAGCCTGTGTTAAGCTAAATTTTCTGACAAAGATGACTTCTTTTTTCCTCTTTGTGCGGTGAAAACTCGGGATACTATATATATATATATATATATATATATATATATAGTTTTTTTTT
>JBBPCX010071398.1:0-10055 GCA_037974365.1 Hydrocynus forskahlii
CCTCCGTGTGCAACCCGAGTGTGTCCTCACCTGCATTCAGAAGCACAGACAAATCCACAGGCATGGTGATCAGCACAGAGCACAGAGCACACGGCACAGAGCAGGAGCACACGGCACAGAGCAGGAGCACAGAGCAGGAGCACAGAGCAGGAGCACCAGGAGAGTGGGAAAGAGGAAGAAGAGTGTCTTCTACAAAAGACATGTATCTTCTACAAAATCAGTAGTTCAAAGAATCCTACACATTGAGGCTGAAGGCCAATCAAAAATATGATAAAATGAGAAAATTTCTCCTTTTTATTCTTGAAATTTTTCCTGTAAGAGACCTTAGAGTCTTTAAACTCTTCCCAAAACAAAATGGAGGGCATAAGCAGATTTCAGGACTGTGTGCCTTCACCATCTGGATTTAAGGATAAAAGAGACATGCCCCATTGAAAGTGAGATTTAAATTGTATGTTGCTAGTTAATGATGCTGAAACTTAAGCAAAATTTATTTAAACAAAAAATGTTTGCTGAAATATAGCACAATGTAGTATATTATACAAAGTATGTTTGGGGCTCCAGTTTATAATATTTTATTTTTATTTATTTTTTGTCTTAGAAACACTGGTGACTATCTATTAACTAAGAGACAGTCTCCCCTTACTCTACCCCTCCTGCACCAGTTTGTTCTGCTATCTTGAGATGGATATACTAACAATTATATACACTCTGCAGAGAAACAGAGAGAGAGACATTCTCTGGTATGTTAGAAGATGCAGATGCAGTGGATATTTTACTTTTCTTTATTGTGTAATTGGTCTCTAGTAGTTATTCTGGCAAAGAAAACAGCACCTATGCTGTGCAGATAGCTTTAAGAGTCCATTCAGCACACACAATTTGACCATGATGCAACATGCAGGAAAGCTGATTATGATTTGTTTTTGTTTCAGACTATAACTGTTAGAAATACATAGACAAATTTTTGCTCTGATTAGGCTAGGCAAGGCAAGGCAAGTTTATTTAAACAGCACATTATTCAATGTGCTTTACAGAGATAAAACAAGTGCAAAAGGTATTAATAAGTAGGCAGTGAAATACAGCAATATTTATCAGTAAATTAAAATAGGTTAAACAAAAGTAAAGAACACAATAATAAGTAAAATTAAAGAATACCAATTGATGTGGAAGATTTTGTGCAGGTCTAGATAATTGAAAACAGGAGATAACAATTCTGTTTTTAGCTTCTTATTAAAACTAGATGTGAGATGGAATTTGGTTCAGGTGTGGGCAGCACACTGACTAAATGCCATTTCACCTTGTTTAGTATCAGAACTGGACATTAGCTCACCAGCTTCTGCCAATCTAAGAGACCTTCCAGGCTTACATTCATGTCAGCGACATATTTAGAGCCTAAATCATTGAATGCCTTACACACTGAGTGCCTTACACAAAGTATTACTTTGAACTATGTTCTGCATCTAATTCAAAGCCAGTTTAAGCACCTGAGGATTGATGTAATATTCTTTCTTTTTTGTATTTTAATAGAATTTTAGCAGCAGTGTTTTGAATAAGTTGTAGCTGTCTAATGGTCTTTTTGGGGAGGCCAATGGGATGAGCATTACAGTAGTTAACCCTGCATTAATCATTTTCTTTAGATCTTGCTTTTACACAAAGTCTAGAACCATAGCCATGACCTTGAGATAAGAATTGTGATTTAATTTGGTCAATGAAACGAAGATCCTCATCCATTATTACACCAAGATTTTTGCCACGGGTTGTTCTTTTGTTCTAGATTCCTGGCACTAGCTTGCAATCTTCCTGCTCTGTTCCCAAATAGAATTCTCTCTGTTATACAGATCTGAAGGAAATTTTGCAGAATCCAGTCATGTGTTTTAAGGCATGACAAAACACACACACAAATACATGTAAACTATAAAATAAGAAAAAATATACCAAAAAAAAACATACTTCCCGATGCTAATTTACTGACATCAGTATGGTCCTGGTCAACTCCTATAAATATGCTTTTCTCTAAAGCATTGCTTCTTGAAACTTGATCAGCATCTTTTGTCTCAACATCTAAGGAAGTGTTGCTGGCAGTGAATGTTTCTGAAAATCACAGTAAAAAATCATTGGTATCATTAGGTATAAATATACATCATTACTCAAAAGTGTGGAATCGTTTAAAAGTTTGAAGTCAATAAATAAAAAACCAAAAGTTTTAAGTCAATAAAATGAAACCAGGGGTATATAAAATTATTTCAGGGTTGCAGCATTTTATTAGTCAGTATTTTAATCTGGCATCAGAACGTTTTCCATCATAAATACTGTTTAAATTCTGGGGACCAGATGTGGCACAAGCATGCTATGGCCTCAATATTCATGTGCAATCTGTGTTATTGGTTCACAAATTCTTTTCTTAGCAGGGGTAAAATAAAAATAATGTTTTGGAGGAAAATAATTTATTAACACTGCTACCTCATCACTAAACTTCCATTTTCTGTTTCTTAAGCTTGTTGATTCCATTATTTCTCTAAGACTTTCCAACCCTTCCACCTAACAAGGAAATTAGTAGATCGAATGTTAAATTCATATTGAGGCAGCATTGTAGCACATTTTAAACTGTGGCTATGCTTGTAAATATATCTGGCCAGAAATCCTATTTTCAATATGCTTTATTCATAGATTAAAGAATTTAAAAAGTTAAATGTAAGCAGTAATTAGCATAACTATTGGCAAGTAAGTTAGTTCTTGGACCAGAAATGTCATATCAATATCTATTTCAGCTTTGTAGATCACCTGATTTTATGCCCATGTGTGTAATGCACTCAGTGCTTTCTTTCTTGGGATGAATTTCTTCTGGGACATGGTTTACAGAATCAGCATTCACACTGTTTACTCCAGGTACCTAAGCAAAAAAACGTTCTTTAACTGATAATATTTAACCAAAGGATTAAAGTGATATCCTTTTTACCATAAATACATCAGCAATGCTACTTTCCAAGTTATAAATACAAATGCCTACACTCCTATCACTGGAATACATACTACAGGAAGGTACACTGTTGTCTTGGAAGAATTGAGAATATGACTCTTGTTTGGACTTACCTGTGCACTAGAAGAATAATTCTTGGATAGAGAGTGGAGTTGAAAGCAGTTGTTGGAGAGTGGAGTCAGTGCATAGCATGTACCCAAAGCCCCCCTGTTGGTCAGGATGATTACCCGTGAAATTGTCTGCCCAACAACATGGGTGCCAAAGTCAGTGATGCTACTATCAACAACCATCTGGGGAAAACAAAGATGAGAAAAATAACAGCATCAAATAACTTCACCAGTAAAAAACTTGAGATGTGACTTGAGATATTAATCTTATTAATGATATTTATAGAATGTATAATTTGTATGAAAATGACCTCACATCTCACCTCACATTCTTTCCTTTTGCATTGGAACAGGACCTTGCCGTCCAAATTCCCATTCAGCTTCAAAACTAAAGCAAGTTCATGTAACTGATTTTAAACAGACATCAATTGATGAATCTTTATTTCACTAATATCTTTGGTTCAACCTGATTCGTGAAACTGAGAGCAATCAAGCCTTTTTGTGCCAGTGATTTGTCAACATAAAGAGCCTAAACCAAGCCTATATTGAATTACATGTCCTATTTTGGTTGCTATATTGAATTACATGTCCTATTTTGGGTCCTATTTTGGACTCATTTCTGGTTGCAAGGTAGCATAATCCCCTAGAAGAAATTAAAGGTAGGACAAGAGACTTAGGAGCAAAACATTCAAAATGAGCAAAACTTAAATTTACTCAAACAAGTAAATAGCTTTTCTATATGTTTCTGATGAGTTGGGTAGGTACAATACCTAGTGTTTAACCTGACATGTTCATAGCACCTTTGTATGTGAAGATACACCTTAATTAATAATTACTGTTAAAGACCTCATGTTCCTTCAGTTTACTAACTGAGCATTTGAGTTCAAAGTTCATAAAATTAATTAGGTATATGCAGTGTAAATTGTATCTACCAAGAGCAAGGGCATGAAAATTAGGGGTCAACCAGTTATCAGCCTGGCCGTATATTCAGCATTTTTACAATTATCAGGGTCATTATTTTTTATCTGACTGCAAATAAAATAAATACATTTCTAAAATAAAATAAAGGAATGTGCAAAAATGTGCTGCTTTGGTTCAGATGCAGCAACCTCTCTGTCTGTAGTCTCCCTCTAGTGCCATGTCTCACCCAAAGGAGTACTACAGGACTATCAACATTGTCAGTTGGTTAAGTTGGACATTTTTCTTCTATGGCAAAACTGAGTGACCCAGGTTTTTTGCCATCATGTTTTGTTGCGTTGTCCACCTTAAATGGTGCAGAGGTCAGGATATAACATTGCAATAGATAAGCTGTATTTAATTGATCTTGCTTCAGTCTGTGAGAGAAAAGTGGCAATTTGTGAGATCGTGGGAGAAGGGGGGGGGATTACGCTTTTTAGCTCACTTTACCCATGTATGATATGATAATAAAAGTGATAAATAAGTCTTAAACTAGTAAAAAGAGTGTTTACAACACTACAAAGAGTGTTTACAGAACACTCCAGAAGGGTGTAAACAGAACAATTATTGAAAAACTGAACATAAAAATGAATACCAATACAATGCACGGATACTTGAATATTTTTAATTAATCTGGTTTCCCAGTTAAACTTAAATTGGCTGAATAATGCACAGTTACCTATTAGTTTATTTATGTACCAATGCAACAGGAATTTATTTTAGTTAAGCTATTGTTTAGTCTCCTTGAGCTAACATGAATGTGATAATGAACATGAACAAATTGATTTCTTGTCTTATAAAACAAGTTTAAATGTGTTTCAACAAATTTTTGTTGAGACCAGGATTTTCACTTTTAATGCAAATGTATATCAGTTCAAAATATTGGTTATCGATTTCCTTGACTACTGATAATCAGTATTTGTTTCACCACTGAAAAAACAGATGAGTCAACCCCTAATGAAAATCCTCACCACCTGGATGAGTGGCTTGAGCCCATTCACTCTCCTTAATAAAAAGTCACATTTGATGCCACACACTGTTTACCTGGCTCCACTGTGTTCTGTTAAGGTCAAACAACATGGCTATGGTTTCCCCTGTTGAATTTGTCAGGTATGAAGGTCACCACTGCTTCTCACTAGTATGTGGCTCTGTGACTCAATTCAGCATTTTCTGTGGTATTTCTTCCTCAATACTTAAATCACTTAATTGGTTTCCTTCACAAGCAAGAAGGACCCTAAATGTTTGACATGCAGTCCTTTTTTATGAGCGTGTGATGGAGATTTTAAGGGTAATGGATATTTAGGGTTAAATATAATCTTTTAGCTTCCATTAAGTTTGATTCTGTCACGAGTGGATCCGGTCCGGGCCAGGAAGGTAAGAAAGAGGCATCTTCGCGGACTTCCATTAGAGAAGGTTTATTAACACACACACAACACAACAATAACACGGCTAGGGGCTAGGTGAGGAGATGAGGAGAGTAGGTAGGAGTGAGTAGAGTAGAGTAGGAGGAGAACATAGACTGGGAGAACAGGAGAGGAGAGATACCACACACCAACAGAGCTATTGCAGTGACAAATTACAACTGGATCGGAGTCCCTTAAATACCCATCCGAGGGCAATCAGTTTTTAATTATGGTCCACAGCTGTAGGCACTTCTCCAGACCTGCAGCAACCCCCCCCCAGTTAAAGGTTAATACAAGAATTTGTCACGGGTCAGGTGTCAAGGGCCAGATGGACATTAAAGAAGAGGAGATTCTATTTAGGGAGAGGACAAAGGCCATTGGTGAGAATAGGAAAAGTACTGAGAAAGATTTGAACATTCAACTCAATGCCCAATTGGCTCCTGAGCCAGCCAGGAGATGTGATGTAAGAAAGATGGGGTGTTGAGCTATATAAGTGAACTGAAATGTCAGAAGAGGCGAGAGGAGGCCTGGCCTGCCACTTTCCTTGTCACACGCACCAGGGCGCATGACGTCACGGGTCATCGGAGGTAACACACGCGGAGGGTATATAAACAGGAAATCAGGTGATATCCGACACCCAGACATTAGGGTTCATCTCATGTCCAACTCGACCTTGTGTCCACTTCACGGTACCGTGAGTACTCTAGCCAACCTAACCAACCTTATCTACCCTTCCCTGTGTGTGTGTGAGAACAAGGGTTCCTTGGTGGGAATCTCTACTCCTTCTGGAGCGTTCTCAGAACAAATCGCGTGGTTCACCAGCTCTCTCATCTGTATCCGCGGCTGGGCTCATCCCCCATGCTACACTTGGGCTTTCACTTCCCTCTCCCGCATTCTTAATGCCCATGTGACAGAATGTCTGGGTCCAAAGTGAGCCCAGCAGATCTCGCCCGTGTTTGGGACGCCATCACTCAGCAGGCGGTTGAAATAGTGAATCTGAAGCAGGAGGTTGCGGGTCTCCGCACAGAGGTGGCCACCCTCCACGTGGAGTGTCCTGCTGAGCTGGTGCCCCAGCCGGCGGTCCAACCCACTCCTGCTCCCTCTCAACCCTCCAATCTCCCTAGGATTGCTCTCCCTGAGAAATGGGACGGGGTTAGCGGCAAATGTGAGGTTTTTCTAACCCATCTCTCTCTTCTCTTTGAGTTCCAGCCGAACTGCTACCCCACGGACCACCGCGGTCTTGAGATCCGATAGCGCTGTGCAATCGACGCAGTTCCTTCCACAGCCAGCTCGGAGGCCCACTCCTCGGGAGCCGGGGAGCCCATGCAGTTAGGACACACCTTCCTGTCTCCGGCGGAGAAGGAACGCCAATATTGCGAGGGCCTCTGCGCCTATTGCACCTCCCCCGAGCACCATCGTGCCATCTGCCCTCTCCGCCCGGGAAACGGTCAGGCCAGGTGAATAGGGTGAGGAACTCACCTGGTCTGCAGGTCGCCACCTCCTGCTTACCAATCGTTTCACGTCTCACCATCCAGGTAGGTCTCCAACTGGGCCACCGACGGATCGTGGCCTCTGCCTTCATTGATTCGGGGCGGCGGGCAACTTCATCGATCAGACTTTTGCTGCCCAGTTGGGGATCCAATCTGAGGTGCTAACTCCGCGTGTCCACATCACTGCCATCGACAGTTGGCCCCTGTCCAACAGCCCTATCACAAAATGCACCCAATTCACTCAGTTAGTGATTGATGACCACCATGAGAAACTTCAATTCCTCCTTACCACCAGTCCGGCCCCTCCATTATCCTGGGGCACCCCTGGTTGAAGCTCCACAACCCACTGATCTCTTGGAGTCAGGAGAAGATTCTCCAAGTGGGGCCCGACCTGTCAGGAGCTCTGCTCCCATGCGAAGGCGGAGACGTGCTTGGGGGAGTCCGAGGCCCCCGACGCGACCTGGAGATGATTCCCGTCCCGTACTGTGACCTGGCAGGGGTCTTCAGTAAGCGTCGAGCCATGCAACTGTCACCTCATTGCCCCTACGACCTGGCCATCAACCTCCTCACAGGCGTGGTACCCTCGGTGCGGCCGTCTGTCCTCCCTCATTAAGGAAGAACAGAAGGCCATGGAGGAGTACATCGCGGAGGGCCTGCAAGACCTTAGCAATGCCATATGGTTTAAGCAATAGTCCGGCCGCCTTCCAAAGTTTCATCAACGACGTCCTTCGGGACATGCTGGGCAGGTGGTGCTTCGCTTACCTGGATGACATCCTCATCTACTCCCGAAACGAAGTGGAGCACACCCAGCATGTCTGAGCGGTTCTTCAGAGGTTGCTGGCCCACCAGTTGTACTGCAAGCTGGAGAAATGTGCTTTCCACCAGCACACTACCACATTCCTCGTGTTTGTCATCTCCCCGCAGGGTGTGGCCATGGATCCCCAGAAGCTGGAGGCTGTGCACTCCTGGCCCCTACCCAGAATGCTTAAGCAGCTGCAACATTTTCTGGGGTTCACCAATTTCTATCGGCGATTCATCCAGGACTTCAGCACAACTGCAGCACCTCTCTACGCCCTCACCAAACCCACCACTGGACCCTTTGCCCTCAATCCGGCCGCCATCCAAGCCTTTCATGATCTTTGTCATCATTTCACCTCTGCTCCCATCCTTCTCTCTCATTCGGACCATACCAAACCTTTCGTTGTCGACGTGGACGCCTCCGATGTGGGTGTAGGAGCTGTCCTCTCACAGCGTGGTCCAGACCAGAAACTGCACCCATGCAGTTTCTTCTCTAGAAAATTCAGCCCCAAAATTCAGCCCAATTCAGCAGCGATACGGGGTAGGGGACCGCAAACTGCTCGGCATCAAGTGGGACTACTCGGCATCAAGTGGGCTCTAGAGGAATGGTGTCACTGGCTCCAGGGCAGCAGTGAGCTCACCATGCGTCAAGCCAAGCAACGGAAACTCCAGGCAGGCGTGGTGGGCTCTGTATTTCGAGCAATTCAACTTCCACATCTCCTACCGTCCGGGGTCTAAAAACACTGAGGCCGATGCCCTCTCGTGACAACATCAGACCAAGCCTCCCCAGATGAAACATGCGCCTGTCCTGCCATCCAAATGCATCGTGGCCCCTCTCCGGTGGGGGTTGGAGGATCGAGTGTGCCAGGGGCACGCCTTGGAGCCACCTCCCTTGGAGACACCCCATGGCCGACTGTTCGTTCCCACCAACCTCCGTGCCGAAGTCCTCCAGTGGGCCCACTCCTCCGCGCTAGCCCCCCATCCTGGCCTCCACCAGACCCTCTCCCTGCTGAAGTGATCGTTCTGGTGGGACGCCATAAACAAGGACACAAAGTCCTATGTCCAGGCGTGTGACACATGCGCCTGTGCTAAGACCAGCAACGCAGCAGCCCCGGGAGAGCTCCAGCCACTACCGGTCCCACGCCACCTGTGGTCCCATATCGCCCTCAATTTTATCCCCGGACTCCCTGAATCGATGGGCAAGGACACCATCCTAACCATCGTGGACCGTTTCTCCAAGGCTGTGCACCTGGTGGCTCTCGCCGGACTCCCCTCGGCCAAGGACACGGCTGAACTGATCATCAAGCACTTAGTCCAGTTGCATGGGTTCCCCAAGGACATCGTCTTGGACAGAGGGCCCCAGTTCATGGCCAAGTTCTGGAGAGCCTTCTGCTGTCTGGTCGACACCACCACCAGGCTCTCCTCCAGATACCACCCCCAAACCAACGGCCAGACGGAGCGGACCAACCAACAGCTGGAGCGCTTCCTCCGATGCTTCATGTCCGAGCGTCAGCGCTCCTGGGCTCGCTACCTTGTCTGGGCTGAGCTGTCTCACAACCTCCTTACCTCCTCAGCCCCCGGACTAAGCCCATTCTAGGTTTGCTACGGGTACCAGCCTCCGGTGTTCGAACACCAAGAACCCGAGGTCGAGGTCCCATCCGCCCAACAGTTGGTCCGCCGGTGCTGGCGGATATGGACCCAAGCCCACGACTCCATCCAGTGTGCCAACCGGCGCTACATCCTGCCTACGTCCCCGCCGGCACCCTCCGGGACGCATGTACCACATAGGTGACAGGGTCTACCTTTCCACCCGAAACATCCGCCTTCACTCTCCATCCAAGCAGCTGGCCACTCACTACATTGGACCCTACAAAATAGTCAGCCGAATCAACCCTGTCACCTTCCGGCTCCAGCTGCCTGTCTCCCTCCGTGTCCATCCTGTCTTCCACGTCTCTAACTTTAAACCAGTCTTTTTCTCTCCTCTGTCTCCCCAGGCTCCGGCTCCCCCTCCGCCTTGCATCCTCAATGGTATGGGGTACTGTCACACGCACCAGGGCGCGTGACGTCACGGGTCATCGGAGGTAACGCACGCGGAGAGTATATAAACAGGAAATCAGGTGATATCCGACACCCACACATTAGGGTTAATCTCATGTCCGACTCAACCTCGTGTCCACTTCACGGTACCCTGAGTACTCTAGCCAACCTAACCAACCTTATCTACCCTTCCCTGTGTGTGTGTGAGAACGAGGGTTCCTTGGTGGGAATCTCTACTCCTGGAGCGTTCTCAGAACAAAGCGCATGGTTCACCAGCTCTCTATCCGCG
>JBBPCX010071399.1:0-10055 GCA_037974365.1 Hydrocynus forskahlii
ACACACACGCACACGCACACGCACACACACACACACAGACACACGCACACACACAGACACACACACGCACACACACACACACACACACGCACACACACACACACACACACACACACCCACACACACACACACACACACGCACACAGACACACACACGCACACAGACACACACACGCACATACAAATAGCTGCATTTGAATATGGTGAGTTCATACGTTTTAAAGGCGATGTTTCCATGTTTCCGCTGTTTGGCTCCGAGTGGACCGAGTGTGGGCCACTGCCAAATAAAAAAAAACTCATAAATGGAACCGAATGAAAAGGCCTGGAGTGTTTTATTTTTCCTCTAATATAATCCGGTAATGTAGGAATCCGGCTACATTAAATCAGGGGTGCTTCACCACGGTATGATTCCTTTCTGCGATGAACCCTTCAGCAATTAGATTACATTAAATTTCTTTATTGTCACTGTCGAGGAGCAAATCCCCTTTATGCCGCACATCCCATACTCAACACACATCACGCAGCCATATCCAACGTTCAGATTGCGAATAGTACTGTCCATGTAACCCCATGGTGGGGCTTAAAGTGCAAAGCGGTGCAAAAATAAAGCTTTATGTTAATGAGGGTGTGCTTTCAGTTCAGAGTTCAGTATGGTATCGGCTTTGGGGAAGAAACTGCTCATGAATCTTGTAGTACGTGTTTTGATGGACCTGTAGCGTTTACCAGGCATCAGTTCAACCAGATGATGTGCAGGGTGGGATGGGTCTTTGAGGATGCTGCGTATCTTTTGCAGACAACGGGAGGTGTAGATGTCATCCCAGGCAGGAAACTGTTGGCTTATGATGTTTTGTGCAGTCTTTACGATTCTCTGCTCCCTGTTGTCTGCTGCAGAGCTGCTGCCGTACCTGGATGCCACATGCAGCGACCCTCGCTATGCAGCCGCGGTAGGATGTTAAATGCTGCCGTGACAAGTCTGCCCTCCTGAGTGTTCTCAGGAAGGACAGACGCTTTTGTGCCTTGACGAGAGTCGTGGTGTTTGTTGAGAGATGTGTGTGCCCAGGAATTTGAAGCTGGACGCCCTTTCCACCCTTTCCGCGTTGATGTGCAGTGGTGAATGGACATTGAACATTGAATTAGTTTGAATGAGGTTCAGACAGAAGGACGTTGAATCGAAACTGTTAAAAAAAACAAAAAAAAACAAAAACAAACAAACTTACGAACGAACATGATATAAAAAAAATCCCCCAAAAAACTAATGAATGGACGTGGACTAGTTCATATTTTGAGCTGTGAACTTGGTTCAAAATTTTATTTTTAAATAACTATGAACTAGTTCATATTTATTTGAATGAACTAAACTTTGACCTGGTTCCTTTTCAGTGTGAACGGGCACAACACTGCTGGCGGTTGGCAGAGCAGCTCTGAGGCGTTGAAGAACCGGTCTCTCCTGGCATTTCATAATTACAGGTGTCAGCGCCACAGGCCTGCAGTCGTTGAGTGATGTTATCGTGGTGTGCTTAGGAGCTGGCGCTATTGTGGATGTCTTCAGGCGTGTGGGGACAGTGCACCGCAGCAGCGAGAGGTTAAAGAGAGAGAAAGAGGTCTGAGAATAGCTCACCCTACTCTGCAGCGCGGTCTCTCAGAACCCTGCCTGGGACACCGTCCGTGTGTTGGCTCACCTCAGGCTGGATGGTCCGTGCCTGGCCACCGGAGGCTGGGAGATGGATTGGTGGACACCACTGCGCTGTCTAAGTCCAGGTGGCAGAAGAAGTGGTTGAGCTGCTCCGCCTCGTGGCCGCTGCTGCTGGTCCGGCTGTTGCTCTGTCTGGTGACGTGGCGTATCCCCTGCCGTGCCCCGGCGAGAGTCGGAGGAGCGTTCTTCAATTCTCTGCTTGTAGGTTGCTTTTGCAGTTGTTTTTCACTGTGCTGCACGATGATAGAGCTCAAGAACCTCTGCTATAGACTATATAGCACAATGAAATATACACTGTGAGTCGAAAAAAAAAAAAAAAACACACACACCAAAATGTTTTTCATCACATCTTCTACAAAAATCTGCAGATTTACATAATGTTTGGTAGTTTCTGTGATAAATTTGCCCCCAAACATTTTATTAATTACTCACATCAACCAAACAGTATCTCAACACTAGCTTGCTGAACTTAACTCTTTGTGTTTCGATGTTAATAAAATGGTATCACCGTATCATTCAGAGATATTTACAGTTGTCAACAAACTATGAAAAAAGTAATTTCAGTGAAGATTTCTCTCTGTGGGAACTCCTTCAGCAGTCGACGACTGCTGTGAGCCTTTAGCAGAACCAAGTTCTTAATCAGAATTCGCTCTTCTGGACTGAGAACCATTTTGATTAGCAAAAGTGACAAGCTTTAATACAAACTACCGTCTGCGATAGCACGTATTCATGGCAATCAAACATTTAAGTAAGTAAAATTTTACACTGTTTTGACACAAATGTATTTAGGATGAAGTGTACCAAATTTTATTAATGTCCGCTGACTTTTGTAGAAGATGTGACGAAAAACATTCTGGCGTGTTTTTTTTTTTTCCACTCACAGTGTAGTATGATGTAACACAGAATATATTTACAGTTCAACTCTTGCCTGTTTTTCTGTTTTTACATTTAAAAAATCACAGACATGCCCTCAGACGTGTCCCATAACAGTTACTGCACGCTGGCCTGGGAGCTACAGTCGAGAGCAGAGCTTAATTAGTTAAAATTTAATCCATTTTTTTTTTTAATACAATCTAAATCCAATCAATTTAATGTCAGTTCATAACGCAGTTTCTCAGAGCTGGTGTTCCATTTATTTAATAAGCGAAGATGCTGTCCTAAAATTAGTCAATTCTTTTTGTATTTGCCTCGCAAATATGACATAATCGACAAGTCAGACGCATTATAGTGTGGCCCTGAATAAACAAATCAATAAAAGCACTTACTGATCTGCACTGCCTGCTGAATGAGAGAATAACACGACGGGTCCAGCCTTGCGCACCATTTGGGCTTCATGCAACACTTTCAAACATCATTCCAATGCTGTGAAGAGGCTGTGCGGACGTCCCTCACCCCACAGCTCCCTCCGAGAAGCTCCGTCTCCGAGGCAGGAAAGCAGAAAGGCAGGGGAAAGAAAACGATATGAAAAATGAAAGAGATTATCTGACTAAGCACCAGCACTCAGCCGAAGCAAAGCCAAATATTTTACAGTGGTGAGCTCTCGCAGAGCTCCGAGGCATTTTAGTGCTGCTCACCGTGACTCCTGAAGTTTGTGAGAAATCTGTGAAGTTGAGTTCTTGCTCAGATCTGTTGTTACTCTTGTATTTAACTGATGGGTCCAATCCCATTTCATCTCTTGACCCCGGCCAATTAGCCTCACCCCCCCTGTTTTGCACCTTCACCTCTTGGGGTGTGCCATATTCTTATATGGAGACGTGCTGGGGCCGCAAAGTCTTCCAAATTGTGATTTTTTTTTAGATTGTTGTTTTGCTTCAGTGTAATACAATCCCCACTGGTTGGGACAAGCAGTTCAGAAAATGGATGGACGAATGGAATTTGGTCCTTTTCTTCGCAACAAGCATAAATATTGCAACACTAATGTCTTGGTAGCTGGATAGTTACATTACTATTGCTGATTTATGCACAACAGTCCTGTATTTCACATATATGGGTAGTGTGTCCCAGTTCTAGTGGGCAGGGGTCAATGTTGTGGCTTCCAAGTGGGAATTTATTTAGACTGTATTTTGTTTCGCAGTATTACAGTCCCCTGCGACCCTGGTTGGGACAGCGGCTCAGAAAATGGATGGATGGAATTATGGTCCTTTTCTTCATAAGAAGCATAAAATATAGCTAAGCTGGTGTCTCGGTGGCTGGATGGTTACATCATTACCATCAAAGTTACATCATTACTGCTGATTTGTGCACAACAGTCCAGCACAAATCAGCAGTAATGATGTAACTTTGAAGGTACATGAGCAATAAATGGAACTGAAGTACAGCACTGAGGTCGCTAAACTTCAGCACTCTCTGATATCAAGAGCCCACAAGAGAGAGAGCGCCACAGCAGAGCACGGCATGTCCTACTATCGCTACGAAACACCATGCACTTAATGTGCTTAACCCTGCCTTAATTTACCCCTGAAAACACACCAAACCCCTTCATCTGAATTAAGTGGCCGTTAATTTGTGACCTGATCCCTTAATTTTACCTTAAAAGTGGATTAAAGGCATGAGTGTGAAACCACTTAATCTTACACATAAGACGTTAATTCAGGAGGTTCTATTACTTAAGGGGCATATTTGAAAAAGTAAGCGGAACATTCTGTAGTTTTACCCCTTAATCTGTGCACTTTTCCCCTTAATTTTCCTTCGTTTCCTGGAAATTAATGTCAAAATTAAGGCATTTTTAAGGGGTGAAATTAAGGGGTTTGGTTTTGTAGTGTATCCTTTTACATAAAAGCCATTTATGACTATTGATGATAAACTGGGTTCTTGAAGGGTAGTCCCATTTCACAGGGGAAGATTTCAACCACTAGGGACGCCAAAGAGGTAGGACGGATAAATATGAAACAGGACTGGGCCTTACACTTTCTCCATCACTACGAAACCAAACGCTTTAACCAAACGCATTTTGACCTTAATTTCCCCTATACACAGGGTTGCCAACTTTCTCAACCCCAAATGAGGGACACTTTCTTGCAGGTGCGTGCGCAGAGCAGCTGACCAACAATAATGGAAATCGCAAGGTTTCATACTATAAATCTACACAGTTCACAGTGTAAAAGGACAAACCACACTGTCTATAATGTTGTCACCGCTCACCACTAGTGGGCAGCGCGCACACGCACACCAACAACCATCTCACAGCAACGTTAGCGTGAGTTTTGCCCCTTACAGTAGTCTATTACTGACCAACAAGGCTGTGATTGGAAGGCGGGACTGGAGCTGCCCCTGAAGGGACAAATCAAAACCACCCATATTTTGGGATGTCCCGGACAATTCGGGACGGTTGGCAACCCTACATATACAGGAAATTAAGGAGAATTAAGGGGGAAAGTGCACAGATTAAGGCTGATTAAGGGGTAAAACTACTGAATTTTCCTCTTACTTTTTCAACTTTGCTCCTTAAATAACGAAACCTCCTGAATTAACGCCTTAAATTTAAGATTAAGGGGTTTCACACTCATGCGTTTAATCTAAAGTGTGGTAAAAGTAAGGCGCCGGTTTCACAAATTAACGGCCACTTAATTCAAACGAAGGGGTTTGGTGTATTTTCAGGGGTAAATTAAGGTTTAGCACATTTTAAGTACACTGTGTTTCGCTGTGTATCCTGTTAGTCAGCTTTCAAAACGTCCAACACTAAAGATACTGAACTCTATTGACATCTGGTTCTAATCACCACCACTGTGGACAATTCTGACTCTGTACGTTTTTCTAAAACTGTTTTGCGCCCCCTCATGCCCCGAGCAAAGTTTTGTTAATTTGTCCATTCTGATCGTGTAAAGCCAAACTGTCCTAACTTTCTTTTAATTGAAACACATTGATACAACACAACATTTGTGTAAGAACTGGTGGAGAACAGACTGAGTTGCAGATAACAGACTTACTCGCAATTACTCATGAAGTTAACGGTTGAGGGTCAAAGTCCAGCAAACTGGTATAACAAAGATATTTCACAATCAAATTCCAATCACAGATCCAAAAAGTCAAAAACCAAAAGCAGCAATATCAAAAGCAAGGCTAAAGTAAAAAAAATGAAGCAGGACAAAATACAGCACAAAGAAATCACAGTCCTTAAATAGTGCCAAAACAGGAAGGCCTCCTTTAGCTCCCCTGGTGGTGAGGAGGATGAACAGCACCACTGAACATCACAATTTGTAACATTTCAAAACATACCACTCCCTCGTCAGTCCATGTATTTCTCTCTCTAGATTTAATATTTATATATTTGTTTTTCTGAGGTCATAAAAATGAATATATTGATTTCTATCCCCCATTTAAACTTCAGCTAAAATGGAATGTTTGCTTCCTTTTGTAACTTGATGAACGTAGATATGTGTTTGGAGATGCTTGTTTGTGCCAGATTTTTGGAGGTTGGACAAATTAACAGAGGTGTAATGAGGGGTTTGTGACTATTGCAATGGGGGGTGGGGTGTTTCGCAATTCTGGCTCTGTAAGTGTCTCTAGACTGGATCATTTTATACCAAACCTCACTCCTTCACCATTTAATAAGGTTGTAAAACAGGTGAAATTCCCCTTTTAGCTCTGGTAAGTGCAGAGGATAAGGGTGAGGGTTTGATTTTGACACTGATGGGAACACGAAAGTGATATCTTTACTTCAGCCATGGCGCAATCACTAACATCTCCAATACATTACCATCAAAGTCCACGTACATAGTACATATGGGGGAACTTACAGGCTGGAACAGCCGTGCGCATAACCAGTGAGGAAGAACCGTAATCACAGAACACAAGACACTCTTCATTTTAATTAAGGCAGGTACTGCTACCTTTTCAAGCCAATCATCTAGAAATTTGTATTGTACTAAACATAAAAATGACTGTTTACTATATGTACATCATAAATACAAGGACGGTGCATCAAGGTACTTTTCGAGCATTGGTTTACCGTGCAGCTCTGGTCTCTTACTCGACACCAAAACGATGGGGTCCATATTTTCAAGCAGAGAACTGTCCGTTTAAACTCGGCCACTTTACCCGTCTACATCCACACAACTACCGAACTGAGCTTTGAGCTTCTTAAAGCAAATACAGCTTCAGACAATCACGTGTGTGTAAGAAACGAAACAGACAATCTCACAGTATCTCACAGTAGAGAAACAGAACTGACAACCATTAGTATACCAACAGAGAAGAGCGCTTTTGTTTTTTATTCTTTTTTGTTTAAAATTATTGCGAGGGACAATTCAGTAATCACCGGATACTGAAAGCGAAGTGTCACTACACAATTCAGCTCCCTCGACAGGTGTCCACGTCTGGCAACTCTATAGCAGCCTCCTTTATATACTCCAAATATTTACTGATTGCGACTGTAGACCAAATGATTATTTTTGTTGTTTCATCTGTCAGCAGCAGTTGTTGGCAAAGTGCCTCTGGCTTATCTGGATGCTGTTTTGCTTTTTTTACTCAGGGACTTCTTGAGTTAGAAGTGACTTCTGTTGGTCAGTGGACACGTGAGGCCTCAGCCCCAAAAGCCCCCTGCTGTCCAACTATCCCTAATTCTGACACAACATGTTGCATGTTAAGTTAAAGATTATCTTTAGCAGCATCTTTCATGTCTCAATAGGAATCCACAGGCCATTTTCCTGGAGAACGAAGAGAATTTTCATTCTGGATGTTAATCCAGGACTAGGCCTACTCTCCATATGGGGGAACTGGCAACCAGCCCATTGTCTGCTACTGGATAAATTAAGGCACCAAACCACAAATATTTGCTGACTGGAATATAAAATGCAACATTCACACTTTTTCGTATTTCCCAAATATGTTCAGTTCAGCAGTTAAACCGTAACTGTGTATACAGTTTGCAGAAGTGTGTTCATGGTCATGACTTAAATACACTTTTAAACCTGCAAGACGTACTATTTGAGGTGGGGGGGAGCTCAAACTTTCATATACGTCTAGTTCAGCACAGTGATCTGTGATTGCAATTTAAATTTTAATGTATTTTCAGGGCCCAGAGAATGCAAGAAGGTCCTGGTTTCTTTCTGCATGGATTTTGTAGGTTTTCCTCGAGTCTGTATGGGTTTCCATCAGGTTCTCTGGTTTCCTCCCATCTGATAGGTGGACTGGAGATGCTCAATTGCCCTTCAGTGTGAGTGTGTATGTTTGTGTTTCTGCCCTGTGATGGACTGGTGTCCTGTCCAGGGTGTTTCTCTGCTATTTGCCCAATGGGAGAGACTCCAGCAGCTCCCAAGAGCATGACTGGATGTTGTTTCAGTCATTATTTGCAGGTATTATTATCCACTAATGGCGAAAAGGAACAATGCACTGATTAGGAGATACACACTAGCAAGCAAGTAGGTTATATGACATACATCATAATATGCCAGAGAAGAAAATGTGAAAAAAGATATACAGCTTTATTAGCAGGTAGGAATACACTGATATTTAATGGATGTCAATATTGGCAGGTAACTGTTAAAAAAGAAATGATCTGTAACCCTTCAGAAATGAATGATATAGTGCTAATCCAGATGGATGTAGATTTCGACTTTACACACACATTTGATACGATTACGTTCATTATTATGTTCAGTAGTCTCATCATGTGAAATATCACTACATATGTCAGTATTACTGACCTGTTACTGATCTCTTTTACATACAAAATAAAACATCATTTGTGTTACTGCATTACTAGCATAGTGTATTTCATGTAGAGTATTTTCTGCAGAAGTTTTATTGGATTTATTTAGACGTTATATTTTATATTGTTCTTGTCTTATAGATAATAATAATTCTTATATATAATTCTTGTACCTCTATAGAAAACAGAATGACTTAAGAACCCCATATACTGGAGCCACCAGCACCCAGCTAAACCCTCCAGACAGTGATCTGCTGCCACATGAGGGTTCTGCTTTGGCGTCCTGCCTTGACTCTCACAGTTAAGGGAAATCTTTTGGATTTAACTGAACGTCCAGTGTAACATCCTTTAAATTTCCCATCTCTACCTTTACCTTTCGATTATTAGGGATTCACTCCCCCACCGTCACCCCATCACTTCCCTGTTCAGTTTTATCTGTCCGACGGACCCCTGTCGGCATGGTCCAGGCTCAAAAAATGACATTTGGGACAGTGGAAATTGTTGGCTAGAACCTCTACGATTCTTTTAATAGTCGTCCCTTGCTTTGTAGGCATCAGTGCGCTTCATTTTCAGACCCTCAGCCAGCTGCTCGTGGTGAATGGGTGTTAGCACAAGGTGTGAAGAGACAGAGAATTTATAACGATCTGGAATTATCAGCTGCCAATTCCTAATGACAGTCCTGTTGAATACCACTTCTGATCTGTCTAACCAGTCCTAACTAGTCAAATGAGGTCTAACTTTTGCACAAGCCACGATTGCTATGTCAAAATATGAAGTCACTACATTACTGTATTAATAAATTATGCGTTCCTATAACAAGGCATTACACATTACTATAGTAATACATTACATACTACTATATTAGTACATTGCACATAACTGTATTAATACATTACACATTACTGTGTTAATGAGTAACACATTACTAATTTAATACATTATACTATATTAATAAATTGTGCATCACTAGATTACTACATTATACATTACTAGTCAAATGACTAACCATTAAACATTACTATATTAAAATTACTATATTAATACCTACATATTTCATTTTCTCAATATAATACATGTCACTATGTTATACTGTATTACTATGTAAAGTGTACATAATACCTTACATTTTCAGATTTTTTTTTGATAGAGGTGTTTGCTTCTTTTCACTTTTAAAAATCACTTTCAGGGGTGCACAAACTTCTGCACGCATTCTAGAATTCGTAGAGCATCAACAGTATACTGCCAACTTCTGGTCTGGGTGTGAATCTGATGCGACGGTCACCAGGTGGTCAGAGATGCCTTTAATTCGGCCTTAGAGGTACAGGATCGGGTTACAAAGTTATTGGTGTGTGTGTGTGTGTGTGTGTGTGTGTGTGTGTGTTTCATTGTTTCATGCTCAAACCTTTTTTTTTTAACAGCTTCTGACACTTTTGCAATACAAACAGTGTGACATATTTACCCAGCCGACACGTTTACCGTGTGTGTGAGTTTGAGTGTGTGCGTGTGTGTGTGTGAGTTTGAGTGTGTGTGTGTGTGTGTGTGTGCGTGTGTGTGTGTGAGTTTGAGTGTGTGCGTGTGTGTGTGTGAGTTTGAGTGTGTGCGTGTGTGTGTGAGTTTGAGTGTGTGCGTGTGTGTGTGTGTGTGTGTGTGTGTGTGTCTGTGGGGAGGGTGTGTGTGTGGGGAGGGTGTGTGTGTGTGTGTGTGTGTGTGTGT